>JARHVA010008655.1:440000-445610 GCA_037957365.1 Torreya grandis | reverse complement strand
AGAATATATATACATCAGTATGTGTATCTCATTCTCAATTTATGTCCTTTCAAAAAGATCATGGAGAAACATAAGAGTATAGGTATAATGTAACTTTCTTGTTGCCAACAACATTGATTTCCAACCTAAAATAAAATACTTACATATAGTGACAACAAAATGAGAAGAAAAGGATAGGGGTTAAAAGAATTCCTACACATGATTATTTCATTTACATAATACATACAACAATATATTTAAAAAAATTATTCTTAATAATTATTTTTTATAAATATTATCTCATAGTTACCTATTACATTAGTGCATAAACAAGGTTATAATTATTTACAATACATTCATAAGAATCAAATCTTCAAAAATGAGTATACATTTTCTCATATCCAAATTTTCAACTACAAACCTTTTGTATATTGAGAAAGATTATTAAAAAATAACAAGGGCTAGAAATAATCTTAAAGCATTCATTTAAAAACTATTCAAACACTTTCAAGGAGATATAAAATAGATTTATCTTAAGTCCACATGGTTAACATCATTGTATCATTACAATTCATTTATAAGAGTCCATAAAATAGATATCCAACACTACAAGTATTACTAAGACTTCATAGGAAAAATCATCCAACAAAAAATTATTCAAAATTAAGAATAATCTATACAAAAATTTAAATTTCTTGAGATGCTAAAAACATACGAGATTCCATCGTTATCCCAGAACATCAATCATAAAGATCCAAGAATTAAAACCTACATTCAACTAGAGAAACTCCAAAGTAGACCAAAGGAGGGTTCTTGAATACCTATTTAATAGGATCATCACATGTCATTGTCATTGAGCTAGGCTCATGGATAGCTTCCCTCAATCCCAATAGAAAGAGGCAAACCTCAACTCATATGCATAGGTATAAAAGGATTACAAACTCCATGATAATGGGTGTCAAAATTAAGAAGAAGTTAATATTATAATCACAAAGATAACATAAATCACATTGAAGTCTCCAAGACTTCTTTATGGTGAAGTGTGGAAGGCATTTTATTTATTTTCCTTAGAGGATTTCAAAGCCAAATTAAAGAGTGTTTATCAAGCACTATATGGCCTCTTTGGACTTCCAAAATGCATCTTTAGACCTCCTAAAATATATCATACCTAATTATATTTCCCATAAACCCTCTTATACCTACCATAGTTCATTTAAAGGAGTAGCTTTTAACCTTATTGAAAGGTTCCACTTCTCATGAACAAGATAATGCATATAAGGCTGGAGTGATATTATCCAATAATATATAAACAAGAGAACCACTTCATCATTACAAAAATACAAACTCGTATGCCAACCCCACATAGGTGGCATAAGGGTACTCATAATTCCCATATCCAACATTCATATAAAAATAAAATAAGAAGACAACAAGAAATAGAAATCATGGCAATAATAAAAAAATATAAAAACTTAAAAATCCTTAAAACAAGGGACTCAAATCAAGTAAAAGCACTTGTTTATTTTCACTTAAAACAAGACTCATTCAATAGATAAAAAGATAAGAGAGAGAATTCAAACATAAAAATTAGTAATTAAAATGTCTACTTCAAACCAAATACTCCACTTCTCAATCTTACAAAAGACTTTCTCCAAGAAAACAAATTATCATAATATAAAATTCATAAACCCAAAAATGAAAAAAAGGTCCTTAAAAGTAGAAGGTAAAAAAAAATAATGACCAATATAAAGGTGATATGTTTCCATCCCATTCACAAGGATGCAATAATCCTCCATTAATATCTCTTACATACCTCATAAATATCCTTACTCATTCACAAGCGTGATTCTTCCACTCAAATAAAACAATGCAACTTTTTACTACAAAAAATAAGGTTTCTTATGAGAACAAATTCTAAGCCATAAAATTGGGCCTTTATATGATGAAAATATGGTAAAATCTACTTAAGAAACTGAAATAGACAAATAGGTATAGGTATGGGCTAAAAAGGAACTTGTAACACCAGGTTTACTTGTCAAACACTCAAATAAAAAAGTGGTTGAAGGGACAATATAGAGATTGGATAGAAGAGTTGGGTTTGTGGTTTAACACAACTCCCAAAACTAGCCTTTTTAACCTCATAAAGTGTTAATTTATGTTTAAGTTGACTAGACTATAATAAATGGTTTTAAAGGTAAAACATCATAATTTATAATAATTAAAAAAATGAATATATATGAGTACAAAATAATACATTTAAGAATTTGTAAAATGAATAGGTATAAGATTTAAAGGTTTTGTAGGTATAAGGTGTGCATATGGTTTGTTTAGTCACTTTTCAGTTGCTCGTAGTAATGCCTTTGGTCCCCTGTAACCTACATACTTAATATAAACATCAAATATATACATAAAAAAATTGTCAATATCAAGAACAATATGGAGCATGTGTTCATATACATAATTATTTCACCACAATAATGTCATAATTCTTGTCAAATATCTTGGTTAGTTCAATAATATCAATTGTAAAAATAGGATATACATCATCATTCCATTTAATAATAATAACCAAATAGAAAAATACATCATGTTAAAACAATCATGCTTAATAACCATATATACTAATAAAATGCATTAAACTAGCTAACCAAGGTCTCTAATGAAAGAAACTATAAAGTATGGGCACCTCATGCCTCCATGTAGTCAAACATATATTGATCTCAAATGGACCCAAAAAATGGGATGTGAGCTTAGATCCTTTTCCATAACATAAAATGCTCTTATTCAGTCTCACTCATAAAAAGACAATACCCTCGACTATAAAATGGCAATCTATCCTCTTAATATCAGTGCACTTATTTTATCTATATTTTACCTCTTACAAATGCTATCAAATCATGACTACCTTTCTATCCATATTATGCAACATATATGAACTAATCATAACCTTATCCGAGAGCTTATCCCAACTCAAAGGAATCATACATAGCTTAAAACCATAAAGAGCCTCATATGGAGCCATCTTAAGTGAACTAGGATAACTATTATTGTAAGTAAACTCAACTAAGTTTAGGTAATACTTACAATATGACTAATCATACATAAAATACATGTATAACATGTGCTTTAATACCTAGTAAAATCACTATGTCTACTCATTTATCTATGGATGATAATATGTGCTAAAATTGAGTTGTGTGCACAACACCTTCTACTCTGTAGTATCAAACTTAAAAGTATACACTTAATCTTCATCATAAATAATATTCCATGAAATTCCATGAAATTGAATAATGTAATCCAAAATACCGTTGTCATAAGGGTGGCATTTTAAGTGGTCTACATGAGTGAAAATTGAATCACCTTGTTTACATTATCCACTATCACCATCATTGCATTATGGTGATAGTAAGAGAGGTAGACTATAGATAAAATACATATAAATTATGTCCGTTTTAAACTTTGTTATGTCATGTGGAGATAAAACAACCATTGGATTATGATGTTCTGCCTTAAGCCTCTAACACTCAAGATATTATGCCAAAAAAATTGTAATGTCGTGTCATAAAATAGGTAAATGATATAAATATCCAAGTTATGTGTAAATACTCTTAAAACCATAATGTGATTAATAGGGGATAGATGAGCCTCTAACAAAAAAAAATCTCTTATACCACAAATAGGGGTCACACAAGTACACCTTCTATCTCTCAAAACACCATCTAGATGAAAAAAATAATGAAAACGTTTTCCTTGATAATATTTTACAAATATCATGATAAACACTATCCCTAACAAGCTACTCAAGGATTATACCTCATAGATCTATGCAAATATTCATAACTACAATCTCAAGTTAGGTAGTTTCCAACACATCATGGATAATCACAATCACAATTTCATGTTACTTCCTACTCAAGGCATATTATTTATAATTTGAATTCCCTTTGATATACTAAATACCAAAGTAACACTCACAAAGAAATTTCATAAAACACCATTGGCAATAATTTAGATTCGCATGAATGAAGATGTGCTAAACACTCAAGTGGTCTATCCTAAAAATGAAAAAATTCCAAGGAAGAAATGTCACCATATATGAATTGAATGAACCACTAATACTAAATAGATGTAATGAGTGGGATATTTAAATGAATAATCCCTTAGTTTCTTAGACTCAATGTTAATGAGCTGGTTGTCCTGCATATCAATAAATCCCAAGATTAATTTTGAAGCATTAGTACACATGAAAAATTCATGCTTTGGATTGGGTACTATTATTATCGATGTGCTAGTTAGATGCTCTTTCAACATATGTAAGGCTTAATAACACTTATCTAACCAAATGAACTTGTTCCTTCTTTCATAAATGTAGTTGATGGTGTGTGTAATCTAAGATAAGTCCTAAATAAATTAATGACAATATCCTATAAATAACATGAAAATGTAGACATTTTTCACATTGGTGGGTACTATGCACTCAATAATATCCTAGATATTTGATGGGTCTACTGATATCCCTTCATTAAAAATTACATGACCCAAGTATTGAACCTCTATCTAGAAGAAAAATTACTTAGGATCCCATTTATTCTCCTTTCCTATAATGTTTACAATACCTAACATAAGTAATCCATATGGTCTTCTTCACTGTTACACTATATCAATATATCAACTAGGAAAACAAGAACAAACTTTTCTAAAATGTCCCTAGAAACACCTTTCATAAGTTTCATAAAGTCTTTAAGTGCATTAGTCAACCTCATGGCACCACTGTGAATTCATAGAGCCTATAACATGTCTAAAAGGTGGTGTTATGAATATATTCTTTTTCTATTCTTAATTTATGGTATCCTAAATTAATATCAATTTTAAATAATACATTGGCTCCTCTCATCCGGTAAAATAAATATTCAATCCTCAAAATAAGGTAACAATTCTTGATCATTACTTTATTCAAATATTAGTATTTAATACAAAAGTGAAAGCAAAAATATTTATTCTTAAAAACTATCAGGGGTGATCACCAAGGAAAAACACTTGCATGAGTTAGTCCATTCTCCAAATATTCCTCCAACTACATTTTGATCTCAAAAATCTCAGGTGTAGTCATCACATAGGGAGCTCTGGGTATAAGATATATTATAGGAACAAGATCATTCATAAAATCTATCTCCAATGAAGGGTGTCATCCCTAAAAATCATTATGGAAAACATTCAAAAAATACTCTATTATAGTATGTTCATCAAGTACCACCTATGAACTCAACTCATTTCATCTATCACTAACTATGATGGAAAACATTTGACATCCATTTCATTCACTTTACCTAAGCTGCATAACATAAATGGCTCTAAGAGATGTGGGCCTCTAAATCCCTATCATAATTGTCACACTACTAAGGGATCCCAACACTTTACGACCTTTTCATGATAATCCACCTTAGTTAAATGGGTCCTTAGCTAATCCATACCCAAAACAAAATAATAATAAAATAAAGATAATCTACAAACTTAGAGAGTCAAGGTGAAGACACATATATCAAGAGTACAACAATTAAAAAAAGAGTCTACAATCTTATTAGCTCCAAAATCCAACTCAACATCCCAATGGTAACCTTAACTACATGC
>JARHVA010008655.1:385000-435000 GCA_037957365.1 Torreya grandis | reverse complement strand
GCATATTCCTTGATTGACCATTTTCCTACAAGATCTAGAGATATGTTTAGTTTTTATGCTTTTTTTTTTCTTTTTTTTTCTAAAATCCCTTTTTGTGAAAACCATTGTGTTTCTCCAAGTTTTCATAGGAACTAAAATCAATCTTTGTTGACCAATGTTGATCTGTATATAGACTGAACAATGACAAATTATATGAATTGACATTGATCCATGTGTGGATCAATGTCAGTCTATGAGATAGAAAAATATGGAATCCAAAATCTCATTTAAAAATATTGTTCTCTCATTTTATTTTAGGATTCTATGTAGGAAAAAACCTGAAATTAATTGTAGTTACTGAGGTGGAAAAGGGTAAAGTATGAAAGTGGTTAAATCTTGCACATTTTGTTTGATTCCTAAACCATAGTTATTTTTATTCTTAGTTGTTTTTGAAAAAAATTCATGTTTTTCAAATAATGACAAGGGGCCAAAATTTCACCATATATCTTGCTTTGGTGAAATAAAATAAACTCTCACAATTAGATACATATTCCTAGGAGTTATTTGTTTTATGCTTGCTTATTGAAATTTGTTTGTTTTTACTAAATGATTGATGCATATATGTTCTCCCCTATTCCCTTGAAGGAACTACGGTTACCAAAATCACTCATTCTTTGCCTTGGTCAATTTTAATCCAAAAGTGTGAAAAGAACATTATTAAGGTCCTCACCAAATATGTATTATTTTGGTGACCCAAACGTGACCCTAAAGTCTTTTTTCTTGTCTTTTATTTTCATGTATTTTGTCTTGTAAGTAGGAGTTCATACCATCCTCACAAGTTCCCTAGGGAATCATTAACCTAGGAATTCATCTCCTAGCATCATTTTAATGCCACTATATATGATGGGGTATATAAATAGAGGGTGACTATTGGGATGATTATTTTTAGTAGTTAAAATAAGTTTTTTTAGTGGTACTTAGCCTCATACCATAGAGGAAATTCAAATATCACACTACATTGAGCAAGCAATGGATGTATTGGTTGTGAAGAGGAAAATTTCTTTCAGTAATAGGTAGATTGACATGGATCTAAATGACATGATTGCATCTCTAGTGTTAGCCACACTTTGGACCATCTAGATTCACTATAATTTAGTTTTAGAACAACCCCACTTATCATGGGCATAATGTTGATGTAGGGCGAGTAGCCCGAAGTTCCATGTCACCATACAATCTCTTAAGAGAAGAGGGGCCCTAAAAAACCTACCTTCCATGTTCTTTTATTTTTGTATTAACAATTAAAATCCTCTTAAGAGCACATATATAGATGGAATTCACTAATATAATCCAACCTTATCAATTTTAAGACTTTGGACATTAAATTTAGGTGTGTTTTATCATTTTATCCTTTAATTTCTTGGTATTTTTGAGACTAAAACTTTTTCAAAACCAAAAACACATCATAAAACCAAACACTTTTGTTATAGACCTTTCAACTTGAAAAAAGAGGCGTTATGTTGATCAAATTAAAATCAATTTTTGACTTATTTAAAACATAATTTAGAATGTTTTGTTTTTATTTTATGAAAATCATCTTCATGTTGTACATTTGATTCTAGACCCTTTACCACTTTGTAAAATATCAAAGTCCTTCATTTTTATCTAAATTTGAAATATCACCTTTTTTAATTCTAGGGCAAGGTGCTATCGGTTAGTCATTTGAACTTGGTTTGAGTAAACTTTGGTATGATTTAACATTTGGATTGAATGTTGTTACCTAAAATCATCATCATTATATTCTCATTCTGTACTTATATTATAATGCATTTGCTCATGTTCTATGTTCGTGGACCATTCTACATCTTATTACCATGTGGTAGCATTATGCTTCCCATTTGGTTTTAGCTATATACTTAGGAGTTCTTATGTTAATTCACATTTTGAGCTTCTTGGTTTTCATTGTCATCTTCCTAATTAAAAATACCCTCTTCTAATTTTATAGTCACAACTCATCAAAGCTATATCTAGTTTTTATGATATTGACGTATCTCTAACCTAAGTTTATTGTGATATCCTACACTTTAGGTTTTAAAATTATCTTACCCTCTACTAATTTTATGATTTCAAGTCACCAAATTTGAGTAATTTTGTAACCATTTCTACTAATTGTGTGGTACTACACCACTTATTTCATTATAGTCCCATTTTACCATGTCATTTGTTTGATTAAAAACACATCACACCTTTTGGCACTTGTAAAACATGTTTCACATGTTAGGAATTATATAAAATTCATCTTCAAACATGAAGCAAAGGTATACTCATAATAGGGTATCTTATGGCCATGTTATGAGGAAGAACATTATTATGATAGACAAGATCAATCCATCTGTTTGACGATATCATGCTCTTTGGGACCAACTTTTAAAATACCAAACCAATCCATATCAATTTTCATATGCCAACCCATTTTAGTTATTTTAGCTTTCATGAAAAACCAAGCTCCAAAACAATTGAAGTTTACCATTTTAAGTTATCCTCTTTCATCTTGTATGAGCCACTAGGCTCTAAAACACTTGAAGGTTACTATTCTAGGTTATAATCTTTTAGATTCTACAAGTAACCATGATCTATAGCACTTAAATTTTACCATTCTAGGTTATCCTCCCTTATCTTGCGTGAACAACCAAGATCCACAACGCTTGAAGGTTATCATTAGAAGTTTTCCTTCTTTAACTTGTGCAAGTAATTAAGTTCTATGATGATCAAAGGTTTACATCCTAGGTTATCTTCCTTCATCTTGGATGAGTAATCAAGCTCAAAAAAACTCAAAGGTTATCATTTTAGGTTATTCTACATCATATTTTTTAGTGATCAATCTCCTTAACACTTGAAGGTTACCACTTTCAGTTATTCTCCTTTAGTTTATACAAGTGACCAAGATCTGTAATGATGAATGTTATCATTTTAGTCCCTTTTCTTTTAGCTTGCATGAGTAACCAAGCTCCATAATGCCCAATCATTACCATTCTATACCCATCACCATTATTTATTGAACATATTGTTGAGGAAAATCAACTTGATGAGCTAGTCTTTGGTGTTCCCTTCTTAGATAGTCTAATCTTTTGAGAGCCCATTATTGAAACATGAGCCATTGTTCACCCTGTACCAAACATTCCCAACTTTATAAATTCTATTTTGGTATTTGAACTATAATATAACCAACTATTACCTCTTTAAGAACTATATTTTGAGGACCAAAATGTGTTCAAAATTGAAAAATTTCAACCAAATGTATACCAAGGCCATGATGTTTATTTTGAAACACCTATTTCTAATGAGTCAAGCTATGAGGAATCACCCTTCAATACTATATCTATTTTTTGAGTCTCACTCTAAAAAGACAATCATTATTGAGTCAATTATTAATGATTATAACCACATTTAGTCAAATCAATATATCAACCGTTACCCTATTCTTAGAAACCCCAACCCTTTTGAAAATACATTCTATTTAGAGTTAGATCTTGACCTTTTCCCCCTCATTGACGAGTCTTAATTTCAAAATCCAATCTCTATGGAGTCACTCCTTGAGCTATTCCATCTATTTGAGGAGATTCACCTAAATGACCCTATCTATGTATAACCCTTCGTAGATGAATCTATTTTTATATATCCCATTATGCCTTTATAGACCATTACTTATCTAAAACCAAGGATTAAATAAAACATCATTATAACAACATCCAAAATTAGAGAAGAATCATAATTAGAGTCAAGTTTTAATTTTGAATTGATATTAGATTTAGCATCAAAATAAGAATCAACATCAGTCTCAACTTTGGATTTAGATTCCTTTCAGTTAGATTTAGATTATAAATTAGAATAGAGTCATGGATATTACAATGTTGGTTACACTTACCTTCTAGATCAATTTTAATATATTTTTGATCCTTCTACATTTTTTGAGGGTGATTACTTTAGTATCGACACAATTTATTCTAGTATCTTCTCGAAGTATTGTGCCGCCTTTCATCATTTCATTATCACCATCTAACATAGCCATTATATTGACATTCCCCCTCCTACAAACATTGATTAGGATTGACATAATCATACTTTGTTAAAATTTATCCATGGTGACATATCATGTGAATAATAACACTATCTTGGTGAAACCCTTTCAAAGGTGCTAAGGGGAAATCAAATGTAAAACTCAACATCTTCTATTAAAACTTTGTTTAAGGTAGTAGAATATAATAAAAGTCAAAAGTCAATGTTCTTTAGTGTAACCTTCTCAAAGGCATTATCATAAAATAAAGGTAATTTCATTGGTGAAAACATCTTTGAGGTGCTAATAGCTGAGAAAAATAGTTATTCACTTTTCGAAAAAGACATTATCAAAGATAACATCAATAAAAATTCCAATCTACAACATAATTAGATGGTATACACTCTCAGACCTAGACAATATAAAAATCTAATGGTTATATCAAGAACATGTTCAAAAATATTTGGCCCCACCATATTAAATTTTTTTTCAAATATAGAATCAACAACATAATTTATTAATTAAATTATTACTTTTTATTTGTTACCCAATAATTATACATTTCACTATGAACCAATATTCCATTACCAACTTATACCATTTATCCTATGCCTAACATTATTTACCATCTGTATCTTTACTATTCTTTGTAAAGGATAAAAATTAAGCCTATCTCGATGGTTGAAGAAAATAGAATCAACAAAAAATAAATATCACAATAACATTCTTGGAATCTAGACTTACAGTAAGTTCTTAACAAAGCAAATATTCAGAAAGGGTGTGGGCTAGCAATTTTTATGATTGATTATTCTGGTTCTCTCATATGTTGATAAGGATGTGTAGTTCCACATTAAAAAGAGCAACATTATCATTTTCCATTTTCCATTTACCCTACCATTTACCTTACTTTTTCACTTAGGGGTAACCCTATTGTCATATTCTTTATGCCATACCATATATCTTTTTACCATAAATTTACTATTGACCAAAGGTTGTTTTTAGCCACCCAACCTAACCCTTTTTATCTTGGTTCCTTTGGTTCATCCCAAACCTTCTATGAGGGGATTTTTATCAATTTTTAGTAATTTTTTAATTTTGATTTTAAATAATAGTCTATGATATTAGTATGCAGGTGTATCTGACAAGTTATCTTTCATTTACATTTTTTTGCTACCACTGATTATAACCCCCTATGGTTAAATTAGTGTTCCACCTTATGCTACTAATTATAATCATCTATAGGAAAATTAGTAGCATATACATACATTATTATTTATTAATTATAAAATCTTATTATAAAATTAAGAACAATACCTTTATCATGCAGTACCACATCACCTTGCCATTACTATTATCATTTACCTGGCCATTTGCTTTAATTAAAAACTTTATTTTGACATGGTTAGATATCACTACATTTTATGTTGGTTGAACTAATATGAATTGAGGTCTTAATGTGATTATGTAGGATGTGATCAATTCATATTGTGGTCATCTAATTTATTCTTTCCCATACTCTCTCCATTTTGGGAGCACTTTTTTTAAAACTCTTGTCATTTTGCAATCCCATTTCCTTATTTCCTCTATAACATCAATCATGTTTTCTTATCATCACTTTTATTCTATAAAATATCAAGGGAAAACTACATTTGTCCTAAATTTCATGTTCAATATTGTGTCTATGGACCTATGTAGGCAGCATCAACTTGGCTCATAAATCTGGAGTTAGCTTAACCACTCCTTTTTCTTATATTTCCCCCATTTTGTTCTGTCTTATTGTTTCCCTATCACTTGAGGGGGATTTTTTCTAGTCTATTCTTATTATATTTTTATATTATCATTATTTCCTAGATTAGGGGTCACCCTATTGTAGAGATTAATGCCTCTATTACACATGCACGAACAATTATTTTTTATTTTCACTAACATTATGACTAACTCTCCTTTGTGTGTGTTTATTTGAATTTTTTTTATATTGTTATGATTTGTAAATATATTAATTTATTTTTATGGGTATTGTATTATGAATAACACCTAATTAAAAGGAACATGGAACATATAGGAGAAAAAAATAGCCCATGCAAAGATGAAAAGCAACACTTGAACAATAACAAAAAAAAATAGAAAGTAAAAGTACATTGTATTGATACACATGGATCTTGAGTATTCATACATTAATTTCATGTTATTTATTAATTTTTTATTAATTTGTTTTTATACATCTAGTTCCTACTTAAACTTTAATTATTCATATCTTAATTTTAAGTTAGGCTACATTTTGTTTTATATTATTCTCCTATTATTTTTGTTTGTTCTTGTTTAAATGTAAATAGTTGTAACTCTAGTGTTGGTGGTTTTCATCATTATCCTTTATTATAAATATTCAATTTTGAACTAGCCAATCATAATAAAAATATAATGTCATTATAATTCATTCCTACTAATGATGCATAATTTCATTTTGCTAAAGTAAACATCAAGTGCTCTAAGTCTAAAGGTCAACAAAGCTCTGAAGATCATTTGTGAATGAATATTCACAATTGAACCACCCAATCATAATCAAAATATAATTTCATTATAATTAATTCATACTAATGATGCATAATTTCATTTTGCTAAAGTAAACATCAAGTGCTCTAAGTCTAAAGGTCAATAAAGCTCTAAAGATCATTTCTGAATGAATAAAACCTAACATGATAATTTATACAATATATCCATCCCTTAGCATACAATATGAATCTAATTGCATATTTATATGGTTAGTTTAGGATACACATATCATAGATTATATTATAGCATCTAGTAAATGCACTATCCTGCATATCTGCCATGTCACATTATTACATAACTGAACATTGGTCCATCTTTAATTTATTCTTATTTATTCATTCCATTTTATCCTAATTATCGTATAACTAAATTATCTTGAGGTCCATATGGACTATCTAGGTAGTACTTGGATACATGACCTATGTTGAGTCAGCTTGACCACCCTCATTCTTCTAATCATCTCTTTCATCACTTTGTGTATCCTTACATGCTTATTTTTTTGTGGCTTATTCAATCATTAGACCCTCGTATCTATGTTTATGACTTATCATATTTAATCTTTGTATTAGGTTATAGTCTTGACCTATGCATGGTAATTTTACCTAGTGGGGCACAATAATTTTATGATTCATTGATCCAAGTATCCCTACTAGGGGAAAATTAATTATCAGTGATCAAAATCAGCCCTACTCAAAAAAAAAAAACTTATCATGCAATCAAACCAGTTCTATTGGGGCATATTATTAATTCATTGACCTAACTTACCTAGAAAAGGGCTCTCATTTTTATTCTAATTCTAAGTCATATAGATTTTGCCATTGTTCTCAAAATTCAAAATGTGTAACTTGTCTTGGTATCTCTCATTCCCTAAGACTCTAACATTTTACCTCTTTTGGGTCTATCAAAGTGTGTCATTTATGTTTAAGATGTACATTATTACTACTTCCCTCATCTTGGGTGACATTCTATTCTATTCTATTTTGATCATTGGGAATCAATGCATGTAAGCATTAGCTCATACAGATCTAATCTCATCCATGGTTTAATTTCAATATTTCCATCTTTTTATAGAGTCTATATCTCTTTTTAATCCTTGCATTTCCTCTTGAGGGGGAATCATGGGTCATTTATTTAATCATTACCTTAAAAATTCTTCTTAAAAACTCTTTCATTCTTTTAAAATACATTACTTCAAATGTATGTCTCACCATGTCTTCTCAAACAGGCAGAAAATGTATACATCTAATTTTTACCACTATTGTGCAAAAATTGTCAATCTAAGAAACATTCTATAAAAATGCATAATCTAGACCAAAATCACTAAAAACTATTAAATAAGTTTAACTTGTCATGTATAGGTGTGAATTTAGGCTAATGTATCCTTAAATTGGGAATTGCATTTTATTTGATTATTATATTTTATCAAACCACTTTGAGTCAAATTTCAACCATGAAAAATGACCCTCTAGACCACTAAATTGTTTTAATTCAAAGGCACACATCATGTGTATGTGTTATTTCACATCCATAATACTCTAAATAGTGAATTATTTTGTATGCAACTAGCACCTTTTTCTAATTATACTCTAGTCAAATTATAACTCAGTAAACTAATGATTCAACTAATTTTATTAATTAAACAACTAGTTTCCATATAATTACATAAAATTAATTAAAACATTCAACCAAATTAAACCAAGTCAAGAGCTTAAGTGAAAAATTCTTAAAATTTATTGGAAATCTATTAATTAGAAATTCATTCCTCAAATTTGCATCACCCTATGACATTACTAGTGGTATGGCATTCATAGTCCATTAACATAACAAATATCAAGATTAAGCCTTCCCATGCTTCACTAATTCCCCATTATTCCAAATATTAAAAGATATATTTATGGCTTATCCATTCTAAATTTAATTGATTCATAGATACACATGTACATCTTAAGATGCATGATCATGGTCAATTCTTATCATTTTGAAAAATATATAAATAAGAGGGCTAAGAACACTATTTTTAACCTTCATTCATGCAAACTTATTATGTAAAAATTACAATATACAATATTTACCTATTTAGACAATTTTAACAAACTCATGGGCCTAAGCCATTAGTATACTAGGAAATGATGGAGGAACATGGTACTACTCATCGACAAAGACTTAGATCACCAGACCAAGGAAAAATCATGCTTCTTGGCCACTCTTGGATAGAGGGATGTTATTTAAGAGGTTTGATGGTATATGCCTTTCTTAAGTAGCCCTTAGATTCCCTTAGCAACACCCCTTGATGGAGTAGGCTTAGCATGTTATGTCATATATGCTTATTTTTTTATTTTTATCTACTAATGCACGGACTAAATTGCTTTGTAATCTTGTTCTACACTCCCAACCCCCATCCTTATATTATCATTATTTGTACTAATTTCATTTTGTTTTAATTTTATTTATTTATTTTATTTTATTAAATAATATGATTTCACTTCCTTTTTTTGGTGTCGATGATGAGTTAATAACACTAAAGGAGAGAGATAGTCACCCAACACAATCTTCATATGAGACTGATATGTAACAAAAAAGAATCTAGTTATAAAATTCATATTTTTTTTTTATGTAGATGAAAACAATTACATGGATGATTGGAAGGTGATTTAGTATGAGTGGGAATATAAATACCCAGTTAGTCAATTTGTAGACCCAAAAAATAGTATTGACACATGAATAGAATGCAAATGCATAATATTTAGTTAGAAACCTAGAAAGGAACATAAAATGTGACTCATGTTGGAAACAATTGGGAAATAATGTGGTAAAATATATGAGTCGATAAAAGACAAAGATGGAAACATCAAAAATATAGTGACATGGAAAAATTAAAAAGAGTGCATAGATCAATGTTACATAATAGAGTTTGATAATCATCAGAAACATCAACAATAACTCATTAAGAAAGGAGGAAGAATTTTAGCTCAATTTACAAAATTTGCTCATTCTAATTTGCTTACAAAAAATATATAATTTTCAACTTTATATCACATTCTGAAAAGAGGAATACCAATCTCTAATTTTTTAGGTTACAAGATTTTATTTCAGCATATTGGATTGTGTAACATTACACATTCACACTGGTCAGATATCAGTACTTGGGAGATGGTAAAATGCCTCTAAATGGTTGAAAAGGAGGATTTGAAATAAAAATTAAAAGTAATAAGGTTTATATCAATATCTAATGATGACATAATAATGATTGACAACATGTCATGGGTATGGATATACACACACACACACACACACACACACACACACACACACACACACACACACACACACACACACACACACACACACACACACACACACACACACACACACACACACACACACATACACACATATATATATTTGAGAATCATTCAAGGCAATGTTACCTATTATCTATGCATAAAATGACTAAAAATTATAATGATAAAAACTTTTGAAAATTCATTATTTATAATTTGGTGGATATTGTTAGGATGAGTTACCATGATATTGGTATTATGTTGGTGTGTGTTGGTGCAAATGGTACATTAATAATATAGGAGAATAAAACAAGTTTTTGTGTTCACCTGTAAACATTAGTTTCCCCATATATGACTCCAATCTATTACATCACACATAAGAATGAACCTTGATTAAAAAATTGCAAGCACATTTTAAAATGTCACAAAAGTGGAGGATCTTATATGCAATTTGCACACTTACATATCATGCAGTACAAAAAGTTTTTAGAATTTCACAAATTTCCAATTGAAGTGAGTGATTAAAAAACAAATATTAAAACATGTCGATAATAGATGGATTTTCTTGTTTGAACTCACATGTATAATATTTAAAGAATATCAATCTTTAGAAGTTTTTATTTTGAAGTATAGGAGGGAGGTTGATAATGAAAAATATTTATTGAGTCATTTCACAAACTTTAAAACTTTTCTAACGTTATTTAGTATTTTTCCCATCTTGAATGAAATTCATTATTTGATGACACATGCATAATAGAAATCAATATAACTTGTTGAATTCATAGGGTTGAGGAAAAACATTTTACTATCTATTGGTATATTATACAACTTAAATGAGTGTTTTAAGGGACCAATATTTAAGAGTTGGGAAACTTTAACAAATATAAAAGACCCTAAAAACTATTTGAAATTCAATAATCATGATTACATTTATATTTTCATTAATGGAAAGGAGATACCATTTACACTCTCCAAAGATGAACTAATATAGCTATATAAAAATTTTAATAAGTACCTATGATAAGTTTTCTAAATGATAATTTCATATGTGACACGTGAATGAAATTGAGAGACATTTCAAAAGGATTATGTACTAAAATTAGAGATTGTTTTTGAAGGGATATGTTTGTTGAACCCATGGGGGTGGTGAATCCTAAATTTTAGAATAGTGTAGATGGTGAAGAAAGAACAAGTAATTTATTCATCAAATACATGGGTAGTCTTATTAAACATTTTAGTAAGTATGTAGAAATTAGTGGAGAGGAATTTAAGGGTTTTTCACAAAATAATTTACTAAAAAGATAGTTAATCTTTTATGCAATTACAATGGTTGAACAATATTGGTTATTAAATGAATCAATAGAAATAATTTATATTATAAGGCTATGGAAAAAATTATATCACAAAAATGTTTTGCATGAGTAAATCAGAAAATATTTTTGATTATATGAGTTGTGACAAAAAAAAATTGTTTGGTCTATGGGATATGAAAGGGTATTTAGTGCAGTATCTTTTCTTAAATCAAGGCTTCAGAATAGATTGGATAAAAATATTGAGACATGTTTAAGGTCGTATGTTTCAGGTTATAAAGTGGATGTGTTTACATATGATAGAGCAATTTCAATTTAAAGTACTCTAACATAAAGAAGAGGTTTCACAAATACAATTACAAAATAAGATAGTGGAAATGCTAGTGAGATGGGCCATACAAATTTTAGCGATGAAACATGGGTCACCAAAGGGTTTTATAAGATGCTTGAGTGTTAGTTTGTGATGTTATAATATGTATATGAAAACTATTGAACAATATTTATGTTTTTTAATATATCAATATATTGCATTATTTATGAAATACTTAATTGATTTGATTTGAGTTAAGTTATTTTGAATATTAAACCAAGGATTTTCCTATCTTTAGCATTATACAATAGTATTCTTTAGCATTCCTTACATTGTGAGTTTCAAAAAATCGTACATATTTAACATTTTGTTTTTTCAAAATTTTTGGCCTTTTAAGATAAATTTACATTGTTAAACTAAAAAAATGATAAATAATGTTTTAATAGCTTTGAAACCAAATTTAAAATAAACTAAACTAATTGAACATTAAATTGAATTATTACACATCGTATCCTAATATGAGTCTCAAAACATTTTATTCGTACAAAAAAACAAAGCCTCGAGTAAGGAATCCTTAATTAAAAAATATATTTTAAATATTATAAAACACAATTTTCCATTAATTAAAAAACTTAATCAAAAAATAGCTCAAGCCTTTAAGCTCAGTCCTTAGTTTCCAATAATTACAAAACATAAGTATCTACAAAAAAATGGTTGAGCACAAGTCTCATTGTGTATCAGTTTGTCTTTCCACTTGTTATTGGATGGTAGTGGTTGTGTTAGCTATGAGGATCAGGATCCTAGATTCTATAAGATATTTCATTACATTTTTGATATCAATAAGAGTTTCCCATTTCTTTTATAGAAACATATACTAATTAATTCAATGATGGGTCTACTTCAAATTTATATTTAAACAAAACATTATGGTCCAACCTAATTTATTGAATTATTTTTATAAATATATTATTTTAGTTATTTAATAAAACACATTTTTCCTTCAAAGAAATTTCCATATAAATACTTTTGTGCACATTCTTAAAATACATGTCAAGGACAACAACTAGGTTGTTTAGATTTTTATATTTTGAATGAAAATAAGAAAACAACATTTAATTAGTTAAATTTTTTAAAATAAATTTTAATTTCAAAAAATCATAAAGAAACTTACTGCATATTTTTCTTTTTCAACATTTGTTATATCTATAAGGCTTTTGTTTTTTTCTCATTTGTTATTGTACGCATGGACTTCTGCATTTAAATTTTCAAGCATGTTTAAATTATATCAATAACATAATAATTAAAGTTATTAGTCACCAAAATACTTCCAAAAATGTCTTGGTTGAATAAGACATCAAATTTTACTAGCTAATGTTCTGCCACTAAGTAAAATTGATTGTGGTTGCAAAAATGGGCCTTTATTTCTTGAATCAATGCATTTTATCAATGTTCCCATGTTCTCAAATTATGAAGGTTAGTAAGAATAAAATAATTAACATAATCTATAGTATTATTTACCAATAGATTAGAAGTTGGGAAACAAGTATGCTGATTATTTTTTTATGGAATCTCATCCATAAGACTACCTTTGGTATCGGTAGGGTGGAGAACTGATCATATGAGGTCATTATAAAGGATCCTTTGGATGAGATCCATGTATCATATCATGTGGATTGAAGAAAATTATGGACCTTCTATTGTTAATCCCTAAATAATCTTTATCTAGATCAATTTCACAAAGAATTGTGGTTCTTATTGCACTAGGTATACCACCAAGCAAAAAATTTGGAAAATCTAATGTTATGACCTAAACATGGTAGCACTCTATTTCAAGATAAATAAATGTTTCCAAATTATAATATTTATAGGGTTGGAATGGGCTGGTGGTAGTGGTAATTATTTATTTTGAGAATAAGAACCTACAAATAAGAATTAAAATCACTAAAATGAAAAATAAAAAGTTATAATATTAAATTAGCATATAGTAAACAAATCATAGTTTTATTTAGTGCACCTTGTTTTTTCTCTTGAATTTATCAAAGGTATAAGAGACCCTCTTCATTTTATATATATACAAAAGATTATTAAAATATTACTATGATAAAATTACCATTCTTGTTAACACAACTAAATCAAAGATAGTTTATGAATCTATACCGATAACATGAGCAGAGGGATATGCTAGAGGTGAAATTGAACTTTGCATTCATTTTAATCTTTTTGATTGTTGGTTATGTACATATAGTCTCAATTCCATATCTTCCTTCATTTTTGATGAGATAAATATTTATATAACTATTTATAATAATAATAGTAGTAAAAAATCAAACAAAAACACCAACTAACCTCCTATGCTTCAAGGGAGAGTGCGTTAACAAACATTACGGGATTAAGAGTAGATCAAAATGTCATTTTTTGCAAAACCAAAATTTCTTCATGGTATAATACAATTTTATAATTAAAACATGAAAGCTAAGAATTTTTCATGAACAAATCAAAGATTAACTCATTTTAACTTATGTTGTAAGTGAAAGTTCACTTGTCAAATGGTTGAGCACCTAGAATATCCATAATATATACCAAAGTTTAGAATGGAATGTATGATGGTCTACCCTAAAAAATAAATATTGCTTGTAAAAATTTAGGGATTCTGATAAGAAAATAATTTTTCACACATTAAAATCACAATCCCCTTTGAGGATTTGTAAAAAAAATAACAACTAATATCTGAGACAAATAAAACTAGTAAAAAATATGACTAATTATAAATTTAAAAATATCATACCATCTAGTTGCAACACATAATGGGAATCCAAATAAATTTTGCCTTCATATTTTCATAAGGCCTTTATTGTGACCACGTCCCCATCCTTGTAAGGTAAACCTATCGATCTCTAGATATTCACTTGAAATATTATGAATGAAATATTCAAGGAGCTCAATTTCATTCTAGGAGCTCAAGCTCATTTGCAACAAGGAAGAAGTAGTATTTAATATTTGCAATAAAATTTTTAATAAATGAATATATTTCTCATATTGCATCATTTAGATAATGTCATTTAACTTGTAAGGCTCTACCCACTTGATATATGTGTCTTCTTACTATAGAAGTATTTTTTATGTTTATGCATGTTAAATTTTGGAAAGTGTGTTTTGAGTTTGTCTGTGTGCCTTTACTTACACCTATGATGGATGAGGTCTAGGAAATGGAAGCCGTGAGTGGTGAGTATAACATGGGTGAAACATAGGTTTGTGTAAGTCAGGATGATGGAGATCAAGAATGGAAGGAGAGAAAGAAAATGGAAAAAGTACAAAATGAGGTACATTTGGTACTTTTATAGGCATCTCAAAGGATAAGGGCAATATTTTGTTCATGATATAAGATGTCACCATAGGTAGCATATTATGATTTATTAGTCAAAATCAACATCATATAGATGGTCATCATTGCGATTTAGATGATCGATGGTAACATACATTTATTAGACACACATCAGTATTACACAGGTATTCATCAAAATATCACAAATGAGCATCAGTCTAATGTCTATTTGCATCTACATCATGTAGGCATTTACCAATATCATGTAGGCATTCACTATCATCATAAGTCATTCCCTGACAACACACAAGCACCCATCTATATAGTAATAACATTCACTAGTATTACATAGGTGTGTGCTAGTAACATGCTAGGGCTCATCTAAAACATGCTAACCCTTGTCTACAACATGCTAATTCTTATTTGTAGCATGCCTACACTTATGTTATACATGTTGGTTCTTGTCTACATTTACTCAAGGGTTAAAAAACTTGATTGGTATTTTATAATTCACTGTGTGGCATTACATAATTTTCATGAACAACTATACATGTTCCACACTGATTCACCACCATTAAAAATCCAATTCAACTCGGAACCTCCATGAAAATTTTAATATATCTGACTAAAGTTAACCTTGTAATATATTTATATTTATATTTATTTATTTTATATAATATTAACATATTAATTCTTTTTATATTATTTTTTTATTTTATTTGTTTATTTTATTATAATGTTTCAATTTAATAATGAATATATTACACAATAATGCACATAATTATGTAAACATAATTTATTTGGTATAATTAATTATTAATTAATGAATATGTATATAGATAGATATACATTCCTTTAAACACATTTAAAATTAATAGTATCCTTAATTAGGTTATAATGCACAAACTTAGAATACAAAAATGACATTACCAATTTAGATTTACCACAAAGGACATAATGAAGAGATGAGGAGATCTGCATTTAATGCATACAAAATTTATATATTTTTATTTTAGATTATGAATTAAAATGAGTAAATATCAAAATTTCCTTCATAGTACATAATTTCAAATAAATGATTTGTCTTCATTTCAATACATATATACATACACATATGTGTGCACACACACATACACAAATATATATGTATGTATAAAGATACATACATACATACATGCATGCATGCATGCACACATAAATACATGCGCACGTGCGCGCGCGCACACACACACACACACACATATACATATGTATATGTATATATACATATATATACATATACATATACACACACACAGATATATATATATATATATATATATATATGTATGTATGTATATATAAATGTATGTATATATATGGGTATATATATATATATATGTATATATATACATATATACATATATATATATATACATATATATATATATATATATATATATATATATATATATATATACATAGTGTGTGTGTGTGTGTGTGTGTGTATATACATATATACATATATATGTATATATATATATATATATGTATATATATATATATATATATATATATATATACATATATATATATATATATATATATATATATATATACATACACACACACACACACACACACACACACACATATATGCATGCAAATAATAAATATAAGATAATCAAGTAGAGAGAGAAATGAAGGGAAATGAAATAAATAAGACTCATTCAAAAATTAGTGTAAGGGAGAGAGAACATGATTTTATAGTTTTAAAAATAATTCATTTTATTTATATCCCAAAGAAGGAAGAACCTTCATTTAAGGTAAGAAAATATACACATTAGTATGTGTATCTCATTCACAATTTATGGCCTTTAAAAAAGTTCATGGATAAACATATGAGAGTAGGAATAATGTAACTTTCTTATTCCCAATAACATTCCTTTCCAACTTGAAAAAAACTACTTACATATACTGAAAACAAAATGAGAAGAAAAGGATATGGGTTAAAAGCATTCCTACACACAATTATTGCATTTACCCTATATATATATATATATATATATATATATATATATATATATATATATATATATATATATATATATATGTATATATATATATATATATATATTATATATACATATACCATGATTTTTAATCATTATTACTTACAAATATTGTCTCATATATAATTATTGGATTAGCCCATAAGACAAGGTTATAACTATTTTCAATACATTCACAAGAATCAAATCGTCAAAAATGATTATACATTTTCTCATATCCGAATTTTCAACTACTAACCTTTTGCATATTGATAAAGATAATTAAATAATAATAAGATCTAGAAACATTCTTAAAACATTAATTCAAAAATATTCAAACTCATTTAATGAGATATAAAATTTATTTATCGTAAGTCCACATGGATAACATCATTTTATCATTACAACCCATTTATAGGAGTCCACAAAAGAGATATCCAACATTACAAGTATTAATAAGACTTCAAAAGAAAAATCATCTATGATTCACAACGAATAATAATCTATACAAAAATATGAATGTCTTTAGATTCTAAAAACATATGAGATACTATCATTATACTAGAAAATCAAACACAAATCTTCAATAAGTAAAATATACATAAAACTAGAGAAATTCCCAACATTTCAAATTCTCCAAAGTAGACGAAAAGAGGGTTCTTGACTACCGATCTAATAGGAATCATCACATGTCATTTTCACCAAGTTAGGCTCATGCATAGCTGACCCTAATCCCAATGTAAAGAGGCATACCTCAACATATATGCATATGTATAGAAGGATTTCAAACTTCATGATAATGGGTGTAAAAATCTAGAATAAAAAATTGTAATCACAAAGATAACATAAAACACATTGAAGTCTCCAAGAATTCTATATGGTGAAGTGTGGAAGGCATTTTACTTATTTTCCTTATAGGTTTATTAATGAACATAGAGGATTTCAAATCCAAATTAAAGAGTGTTTATCAAACACTAAATTTTTTCTTTATACTTCCCAAATTCCTCCTTATACCTCCTAAAATATATCATACCTCATTATATTTCCCATAAACCTACTTATACCTCCCATAATTCATTAAGAGGAATATATTTTCAACCTTACTAAAAGGTTCCACTTCTCATAAATAATCTAATGCATATAATAGTAGAGTGTTTTTGTGCAATAACATATAAGCAAGAGGTCCACTTCACCATTCCCTAAATAAAAAAACTTGTGCCAACCCCACATGGGTGGCATAAGGGTGATCATAATTACCATACCCAACATTCACACAATAAAAAACTAAGAAGACAACAAGAAATAAAAATCATGGAAATGATAAAAACATAAAATCTTAAAAATTCTTAAAATAAGGGACTCAAATCAAGTAAAAGTACCTGCCCATTATCATTTAAATGAGATTCATTCAAGAGGAAACAAGATATGAGAGAGCATTCAAACATAAAGAAAAGTAAGTAAAATGGCTATCTCAAACTAAATCGTCCACTTGTCAATATTCTAAAATCCTTTCTCTAATCAAATAAACTCTTTCACATTAAAAATTTCATAAACACAAAAATGCCAAAATGAGTCCCTAAATGGAGAAGGTAATAAAAATAATGAATAGTAAAATGGTGGAATGCTTCCATCCCATTATCAAGGATGTAAAAATCATCCATAAATCTATCTTATATTAATAATAAATATTACTACTCATTCCCATGCATGATTCTTCCACTCAAATTAAAAAAAAACTATTTTTTCTACAAAATGAAGGTTGCTTGTGAGAGAAATATTTAATCCATAAAAATGGGCTGTAATATGACCAAAATGAGGTTAAAAACACTTAAGAAAATAAAATATCCAAATTGGTATAGGTATGGGCCCAAAAAGAACTTCTAACATCTGGTTTACTTGTCAAACACTCAAATAAAAAAGTGGTTGAATGGATAATATAGGGATTGGATAGAAGAGTTGGGTTTGTGGGTCAACCGAAATCCCATGACTAGGATTCTTAACTTCATAAAGGGTTGATTTAGATTTAAGTTGATTGGACTAAAACAAATCATTTTAAATGCTAAAACATCATAGTTTATAATAGTTAAAAATGAATATAAATGATTATAAAATAATAAAATTAAGAGTTTATAAAATGAATGGGTCTCAGATTTAAATGTTTTGAAGGACTAAGGTGTGCATATGGTCTATTGAGGAGATTTTGAGTTCATTTTAGTATTTCCTTTGTCCCCCTATAACCTACATACTTAGTATAAACATGCAATACATCCACAAAAAAAATTCCAATATCAAGAACAATGTGGAGCATGTGTTTATATACATAATTATTTTACCACAAGAATGTCACAAGACTAGTCAAATATCTTGGTTAGTTTAATAATATCAATATCAAAATCATTATATAGAACATCATTCCATTCAATAAAAATTACCAAATAGAAAAATACATCTATTTAAAATAATCATGCTTAGTAACCATACATACTAATAATATCCATTAAAATAGCTAACCAAGGTCGATAATGAAAGAAACAATGAAGAGTGGGCATGTTATGCCTCCATGTAGTCCATTGCATATCCATATAGTCTAGAAAACATAAAAATATATAGTAGGGAATGATATGAAAATGGGATCTCACATCCCACTCCCTTAAAATTAGACTAGAAGTCATTGTAAAATATGTTGATATCAAACTCATAAGGGGGACACATCCTCCCAATACTTACTGAATCATCATGTCTATCCCATTAGACCCTAAACAATTCTAACTTATGGATTTGACGGCATATTGTCCTTCAAGATGGAATATATATATGGGATCAAAGATCAGATGTCCATCTCCCTTGACATGAAATCCATCTAATAAAAAACATGGTAAATATATGCTACATATTTCCTACAAAATAAAACATGAAAAACATCAAGGTCTTGAGATAGCATAATTGGCAAAGCCAAGTTGTAGGCAACTATTCATGGTATCTCCAATATCTCAAATAGACCCAAAAAATGGGATTTGATCTTAGAGCATTTTCCATAGTGGATAAGGATCTTGTTCAGTCTCACTCATAAAAAACATAATACACCCATCTATAAAATGGTGATCTATCCTTTTCACATTAGTGTACTTATTTTATCTATATAATGCCTCCTACAAGTGCTATTGAATTATGACTACCTTTTTATCCATATTATGCAACATCTATGGACCAATCAAACTTTTATCCTCAAGCCTATCCCATCTCAAAGGAATTCTACATAGCTTAAACCATATAGAGCCTCATATAGATCCATCTTAAGAGACATGGGATAATTGTTATTATAGGAAAACTCAAAAAAGTATAGGTAATACTTCCAATGTGACTAATCATACATAAAATACATATATAACATTCCCTCTAATAGCTACTTAAATCACTATGTCTACTCAAATATCTTTGAATGATAGTATGTGCTAAAATTGAGTTGTGTGTGCAACACCCTATACTATGTAGTATAGAGCTCAAAAGTATATAATTAATATTAGTCATAAATAATCTTCCATAAAATTGAATGAAATTTAATAATGTAATACAAAAATACCCTTGTCATAATGGTGGAGTTTTAAGTTGTCTAAATGAGTGAAAATTTATTCACCTTGGTTAGCTTATCCACTATCACCATTATTGCATCATGGTGATAGGAATAAGGGTAGATTGAAGATAAAGTACATAGAAATTTTGTCTTTTTTACACTCTAGTATGTCATGTGGAGACAAAAGGACCATTAGATGATGATGTTCTACCTTGACCCGCTAACACTCAAGATACTGTGCCACAAATTTTGTAATATCACGTCATGACATAGGTCAATGATACAACTATATATATTGTGTGCATATTTTTAACACCATGTTGTGATGAATAGGGGATATATCAGCCTCTAAAAAAATTCTCTCTTATACCACAAACATAGATCACACAAGTGCACCTTCTATGTCTCAAAACATGATCTAGATGTAAAGATTAACCAAAAAAATTATCATTTAGGGTCCTCTGCGACTGTGAAATTTAACAAATATCATGATAGAGACTATCCCTAGCAAGCTACTCAAGTATTATACCTCACCAATCTATGAAAAAGTTCATAGCTACAATCTCAAGTCAGGTACTCTTCAACACATCATCGATAATCATGTTCATAATTTCATGTTGCTTCCTACTCAAGGCATATTCTATAAAATCTGAATTCCATTTGATATAATAAATACCAAATTCGTACTCATAAATGAATTCCATAAAACACCATTGGTGATCATTTATATTAGCATGAATGAAGATGTGCTGAAGACTCAAGTGGTCTATCCTAAAATGAATAAATTCCAAAGAAGAAATGCTAGGATATGTGAAGTGCATTAACTACTACTACTACTAAATCAAGGTCATGAGTGGGATAGTTAAATGAATAATCCCTTAGTTTCTAAGACTCAATGTTAATGACCCAATTGTCTTACATATGAATAACTCCCAATACTAATTTTTAAGCAATAATACACATGAAAAATTCACCCTCTAAAATGGGTAATATTATTATCAGTATGTTATTTAGATGCTCTTTCAACATATGGAAGGCCTAATAACACTTATTTGACCAAATGAACTTCTTCTATTTTTCCTAAATGGAGGTGATGTGTGTAATTTGAGAGAAGTCCCAAATAAAGCAATGATAATATCCTAAGAATCACTTGAAATTGTACAAATTTATCACATTAGTGGGTACTATCCACTCAATAATATCTTAGATCTTTGAGGGGTCTACTTCGATCTCTTCACTATAAATGACATGACCCAAGTATTCAACCTCTATTTGGAAGAAATAACACTTGCTCATGGTCCCATTTATTCTATTTTCCCACAATATTTACAATACTTTCCATAGGTGATCCACACGGTTTTACTTACTCTTATACTATATAAATATATCATCTAGGAAAACAAGATTAAACTTTTCTAAAAAATCCCTTATATCACCTTTCATAAGTCTCATAAAGACTTTAAGTGCATTAGTTACCTTGAATGGCACCAATGTGAACTCATAGATCCTATAGATTTTTAAAAGGTGGTATTATGAATATATTATTATGCCATTCTCAATTAATGGTATGCTAACTTAATATGAATTTTAGAATTTTATATAATACATTATCTCCTCTCATCTATTTATCATCTGGTTAAATAGATCTTCAATCCTTGATATGAGGTAACAATTATTGGTTGTTACATTATTCAACTATCGGTAGTGAATGAAAAATTGAAAGGAACTATATTTATTCTTCACAAATATCATGGGTGCTCTTCAAGGACAAACACATGGATGAATTATTCCATTATTTAAATGTTCCTCTAACTACATTTTAAGATTAAAAATCTCAAGTGTAGTCATCATATAGGGAGCATTGGGTATAGGCTCTATTTTGAGAACAAGATCAATCATAAAATATATTTTGATCGAAGGGGGTCATCCATGGAACTTAGTATAAAATAGATTTAAAAACTACCAAAGTATATGATGTTCATCAAGTGCCACCCATAAACTTTCCTCATGTGATTTATCACTAACTATGATGGAAAACATTTAAAATCCATTTCATTCACTCTACTTAAGATGCATAACATAAATTTCTCTAAGAGATGTGGGCCTCTAAATCCCTATTATAAGAGTCACACTACTAATGGGATCCCAACACTCAATGAGATTTGTATGAAAATCCATATTAGTTCAGTGGGTCCTCAGCCATTCCATACCTTAAAAAAAATCATAATAACATAAAGGTAATCTAAAAAGATAGATAGTAAAGGAGAAGACACCTAGATCAAGAGTACAACCACTAAAAGAATATTTTAATGTCGCATTAGCTCTAAAATCCAACATGACATCCCAATGGTAACCTTGCCTAAATTCCACCAACCCCCAACAATCCAAAATGGAGGGTGTAATAAAATTATCAAAAGCTTAAGAGTCAAATAACATTGATATTGTAATTTTATGAATACTAATTATAGTTTTGATCATTGTAGCCTCATGCTTTCTCTACTAATTATTCACTACTATATACTTATTGTGAGCACATCTCACATCACCAATGGTCTATTTAGATATGTGGGAATTTTTTCCATCATTGACAAAAGATATAAGTGGGCACTTTCATGGATAATGATCTAGATCCCCACATAAAAAACATACACCCAAGGTTTTTTCGTTATTTGTATACAACCCTCTTGACATCTAATAACCCAATCATGTAAAAACTATGGGTACATAATTATAAGACTATTGAGTCAATGATGGCCCCATATAATTTATAGGTAAACTCCTATCTCTATTATATCCCTTGCCACCCTAGGATATATCTGTATGGTCATCCTATGGAGGGTGGTGGTGTTGTTGCTGAGGGTGTTATTGATAATGATGATGAGACTATTGAGGAGGCCTTGATGAGAAATGATAGTGCTTATTAACACACCTAAGTGAGGGATAGATGCCTTAACATCTAAAGTATTTATACACTTAAATCTTGTCTTGTAAGTTATATCTAGCCTCTTGTTGCTTCCCTCTATTATATTCTTCTAAATATGCCTTCTCCACAATAACCTCATCGGTCAGATTAGAGAGATTATGAACTGTTGTAGGTATATCAGCATTCAAGCCCTTGATTAACTAATTGAATTGAAATTTCTCATCCATAAGAAACCCTACAATACTAATTAAAATATAGGAATCAACCCTCATATGAATCCATCATACCAATACCCTATTGCAAGTTATAAACTCAATAATCCTCTTATTTGTGAAGTGGTTTGATAGGTATCAAGTACATAATGATTCCTTAAAAAAAAATTAATTAATAAACTCTTGATCAAAATTAATATTTTGATCATCATTATTCCACCATATTATTTATGTATCTCTCATGAGGAGGGTAGTTAATCATGCCTTGATATTAGTCTCATAGTCCTACAAACTAAAGCAACTATCGAAACTCAAAAACCATGGCTCTATATCATAACCATATTACTTTGCATGAAATGTGGGTGGCTAAAGTCCCAAGAGATCATGCATGATATATATTATATCACTCTTGGGTGTTCATCACTCCTATTTTCTCCCTCTTTGTTTTGAAGGATTTCTCTTCTACTACTAGTGGGTGGGGCTATGTAACCTCTCTAGGCTCAGTAGAATCTTATGATGGGGATGGATAGTGTCTCTGTGATTCATCCATAACTTATGGATATCTATATTAAAGCACCCCCATGGTATTTTTCATCCATGGTATACAAGGGGGGTGGTTATGGTTCAGGTAGTCGAAACCCTACATCTTTTACTTGAGCTACACATTCTCCCTTCCACTGCTTCATCCTGCATGAGCACATGAGGAATGTAAGGATAACATTGAAGAAATTTAATGAAATATTACCTATAGTTCTAAATGTTGAATATGATCTATGCTACTAATATTTAATGCCCAAAAAAACATAATAAAAAATCTCATAAAATGAACTAATATTTTCATTAAAGTCGATTAAATAATGTATGATTAGCTCTAGTTGTAAATCCAATATTCATCTCCTACCACTAACATTGTATTCCAAGATAATATTTAATTAGGTAATTGTACTACTAAGTTATTCCTAGTAAATTTAATTAATATTTTATATTTCTTAATTTATTATTGAACTTGTTTGGTTCACCTCTAATTTATTCTTTGTAAATTAAGTTAATAGTATTTTCTCCAAAAAACATTAATTGATAAAGTGTTAAATAACACTACACTTGAAAGTATAATATAATGTATCATTTTAAAGGTGTGCATAGAAATATAATTATGTGATGTTTTAGTTAATTCAAAATTAATTTAAATTAAATAAAAATAAGTTACTACTTGCGAGTGGTGGGAAAAATCCCCACCCTAAGATCAAATCTTCTTGCACCCTTGGATTTAGGGCTCCAAAAATGTTTCCCTATTTTTTATATGGCATGATAAAAGTCAATTTTAAAAACAAGTTTCTCATTTCCTTTTTGTCTCATTTTTTGGTAGAAGCCCTGGATGGGAAAGATCAAACAAATAAGGTCTAATGTTAGAGATCAATATTTTATGTATATACCACATGTATTTTATTATATTTTGTATTTTTAAATTTGTTATTCTCAATTTTTGAAATCAATTTCCTATAATTAAATATATAAACTTTAAAAACCTTAAATATTATAATTTTCTTAGTTTTTACAAATGAAGTTCTCAAACACACATGCACACACACCAAAGTTCATTTTCTTAGGTATATCTATGCTAATCCCATTCATATCCTTGATTAATATGAAAATTAATAAAAAAAATGGCTTTCTTAAGTTTTATGTATAACCATCCATCTACATAGTTAAAACATATAGGTTGTGGGATAAATTTATAAAGAATAAAAAATAATTTCATAAAATTTATTACTATTAAATATTTCTATTTGATGAAACTGTCCTTAGACTGCTCTGATACCAAATTTGATGCGCTGTAAAGAAAGATGCACTTTTCCTGTGTGAAGACTCTGATTCATTTACCGAAAGGTTTTCTCTAATCAGCAACATTATTATATGCAAAACTCTTAAAATTGCATAATGATGATTAAGGAGGGTCGTTGTATTGTATCAGATAAACTAGTTCTCTACATCTTGTGTCTATTTGACTTAACCAGTATAAGAATTTAGAATTAAACAGACCAAAGCCATTATGATCAAAAATATCACAATAAATCTAAGAGTGTGGGTCCTCAAAGACATACTGACAAGCCTTTTAACTTTTTTTTTTGAAACAGAGGCATACTGAGCAAAGAATGAAACAAACAGATCAGAAATGGCATTCTTATTCTTGCTACCAAGTCCCTGCTGTTTGAATGTTTACACATTTTGTATACATTTTTTCTCAATCTGTATTTCATCTGTGACTTTTTTTTTTATTTTGCTACGTCACTAGTAATGAAACAATCAGCTACAAATATGTGTTTATCTCCATGTCTAGACAGGACAAAAGTATTCATATTAGATAACTTATAGAGGGAAAGAGGAAGCTCTCCATTAACAACATAGCATATGATGCTGGTCCTTTTCTATTTTCATCTCAGCTCCACTACAGCTCGACCCCTCTATTGCTCAAGCTCGATCCTTTTGTACAGAGACTTATATGAACTCAGGTTTCTTCCTTAGGCTGTTGGCACATTTTATTGTTGACAAGATCTGACATTTTCCTTTCAGCATATTTTGTTGTTAATGTATGCTCTAAGAACCGATGCAGCCTCAAAAAAACACCCAGTCAATCTCCACAGTGTAAGCTTTGACAAACTTGGCATTTCAGAATTCTATCTTCAAAAATATTACAACGAAGGACACTCGCAAGATCAATATTATACACAGAACACTGAACAAAAAAATAGGCAAGCCACGATTTATCAGAATGCTCAAATCAGAGGGCTTGGACAAGTTGAAGTGAATAGCACTATAGTTCTTCATCCTCTACCTATTTAAGGACATTTACTGCATAGGCACGTACTTCTTCATTTGTTGAATACAGGAGACAAGAGCTCTAATGTATATGCAGTGTCAATTGGTGGCGACTATCACATAAAATCTAATGCCTGCTTGGCTTCTTGGGCATCACTCCATTCAACACAATGAAGAAACTTTGTCAATGCTCTTTTATCAAACACCAAATAATATTGAAATTTCTAGAGAAGTTGCCTCTCATCTCCATTTAATGTATGTGTAGGAGGGTACTTCAATATCTTCGATAATTTCTTCCTTTCATCAGAACTGGGCTTCCTTTCATTAGAACTGGGTTTCAACTCATGGTCAATTACACCCCTTGTTAAACTTTTGGCTAGCTTCACTTGCTTATTTTTTTAGGGGTTAGTCCGCCCCACTTCAGGATCCCAGACAAGAACTAGCTCGTTTCATGAAGAAAATGGAGAAGGCAAGTGATAATTAGCTCCAAGTTCCTAGATTTCCTGCAACCTTTTAATGGAGAGAACGAGTTCCCCATCTATATGTTCTTCCTCATCTCTTCTACGTCCTCTCCTCTCATCCTCCTTAATGACTATTCTTTTTATTTTTTTAATCAAAAACCTCTTCTCTAACTTCTATGCCCAATTTTGGGCTGAAGGTAAAACAGAAATAGTTTGCAAATTTTTCACAATTTACTAAGGTTGAAACCATTTCAACCACTTCCCCCTTATTTCCTCAATAGCCTAACAATTACCTTTCTACTTTTATTTTTTACATTTATTCCTCCTTAACAACATTTAGGAGGGAAAAGACAATAATATGAATTCAAATACAAATTAAGACATGACTTGAACTTGCATGCCTAATAACCATGCCTTGCCTGAAGCTATACATAGATGCTCCTGCATCATACTCTCCCTCTAGAAAAAATTTGAACCTTAGTTCAAATGAGATGCTTCCTCCTTGCTTTACTCTTCATTCTATGCTTGGATCCCAAGGTCTTGTTGCCAATACCAATGCTTGTCTTTGTTTGGAATAGTCTTTATCCTTCAGCTTCTTACTTTTCTTCCTCTTTAGATATGTCCTTCTTCTCATTTATTTTTCAGCTGCTAGCTCCCACATCCACGCTTCTTCATCTTCATATGTGTCTCCAAAGTTTTCATCTTCCATACCTGTATTCAAAACATCAAAAGCAACCTTAGTAGAAAAACATTGAGGCCATGAAGCCTCTTGATTATCTTCATGCTGTTATTCTTTGTCCAAATCTACCCTCACTATCTTTCTTTGTTCTTGTCTCAATTCACTTTCCATCTGATCAATGGTGTCACCATATTGATAGGTGTCTCTACACAACTCTCTTGAAGGGTTTAACAACTCTTCTATCCTCTTCATCTCTTCACTCAACACAAGCTCATCCAAATCTTCATGTCCTATATCAAACTTAGGACCAGATTGTCTTTCATCCTCTATATATACATTCATCCACTTTATAATTTCTTCATACAAATCAACTTCTTTATCATCATCAATATACTCATCAAATACAATTGTAGTATCCTTACCTTCTATCTCCTTTTTCCTTTCAAACATGTGAACTGATTTCACATCTCTACTTTCATCATCCATCCTCTTGAAACTTTCTCCTTGCTGCATATTAGTTCTCATAGACAGTTTCCATTCTTCATTTTCCATAAACACATCATTAAATGATTCAAACAAATCATTATCCCATTCATTGCAAGCAATTGACTTACCTTTCCATGTACTTGTGTCATCCTTCACCTTCCTCCATTGAGTTCTTGGTGTTGTTACCTCAACACTCACACCTTCACTTTTTGCCTTCTTAGGCACCCATACTTGTTTCTCCTTCTTATCATTTGTCTTCTCAAACCATTTAGGCATCCTGTAACCATGCTTTTTTACTAGCACCTTCTCTTACTTGGGAGTTTGCTTCTTCCACCATTTAGGCATCACATATCCATGGTTAATTGGAAACTTTACCTTTCTCTTTGCTTCTTTAACATGTATATCAAAAATTTCATGCTTATAATAAGAATCAATTTTTGAACTCACCTTTACCTCCTTAATGGGCTGCTCCATTAGTTCCTTGACTTGTATAGTTTCTTGATTATCTGTCCTTTATTCTTCCTTTATGCTTGGCTATTCTCTTTCTTCTTCTTGGCCTTCAATGGCATCGTCGAATTCAGCTTCCTCTTCTACCTCTTCTCTTGCTTGTATGGGTTCTTCAAACACCTCCTTTATGCATTAACCAATGCATCTCTTCTTCTTCCTTGTCAACAGTACAGCAAACTTTTTCTTTTATCTTACACATTCACTTGTGTACTTGGTGCCTTCTCTTGCACCAATCTTTACACTCTCCAAGGCCCTTCTTTTGACCTTCATAAGGCTGCTCATACCTACAATTACCCATTCAAAGACAATATTAGAAATAAAAACAAGAGACCACAAGGTCCCTATGAGTGCTCTCTTCATCAACACTCTCATCTTCTCAAGTGCTCTTCCTGGCACTTCATCTTTTCTTTCTTCTCTCTTGTTCTCCTCAACGAGAACCTTCTTCTCAACTTCTTCCTCTTGCTGCTCACTTGGCAACCTTCTTATCTTCTTTAAGCCTCTATGGGCTTCTCTCTTCATGGCAATCTTCTTTTGCCTTCTCCTTTTGAATAAGAGATCTGTAGGCCACTTCAATCTCCTCCTCATTGGCCATACCCATGCTTGCTTATCCATATGCATCCAAGACTCATATTCATCTTTAATCTTACCTAATTCTTTCTTCAAACTAGCAATTTCTTTATCAATCTCAATATTGTCCATACCTTTTATGCTTGCTTTCCTCTTGGTGCCCTCATATACCTTGCTGCTCTATAGTGCCTTCAACAACACTTCCATCTCTGAGATCTTCACCCAAGTCTTTTCCACCTTGGTCTCTTGATCCCTTGTCTCATCCAAGCCTTTGCTCCTTAACTGGTCTTTTGACAGTCTCCTTGATCTCACCTAGGCCTTTTGCATCCTAGTCTTTTGATCCTTTTCTCTCAATCCTACAACAACTCTTTATAAAACACTTCATTAAATACAAATCACAAATCCAAGCTTACCTTACTTTGGATCTTCTTCTTGAGCATTCACTTGCTCCCTTACTTTTGACCTCTCCAAGCTTCAAAATCCATCTTTTACCTCACCTAAGTCTATTTCACCTTAGTCTTTTGACAAACTATCCAAGCTTCTTCTTGAGATTTTCACTAAGCCTTACTTGGCTTCTTCTCTTCTTAAGCCTCAATGGCTTGGCTGCCTTGAACCTGTAACTTCTTCACTTGATTTCTTCTCAACACAATACACTTACCTCAAAGAGCAAAGATTAATCATACCTTTTCTTCAGCAGATCCCAAGAGCTTCAAGCTCTAATACCAAATGATGAAACTGTCCTTAGACTGCTCTGATACAAAATTTGATGTGCTATAAAGAAAGATGCACTTTTTCTATGTGAAGACTCTGATTCATTTAGCGAAAGGTTTTCTCTAATCAGCAACATTATTATATGCAAAACTCTTAAAATTGCAAAATGATGATTAAGGAGGGTCGCTGTATTTTTATCAAATAAACCAGTTCTCTACATCTTGTGTCTATTTGACTTAACCAGTATAAGAATTTAGACTTAAACATACCAAAGCCATTATGATCAAAATATCACAAGAAATCTGAGAGTGTGGGTCCTCAAAGACATACTGACAAGCCTTTTAACTATTTTTTTTGAAATAGAGGCATACTGAGCAAAGAATGAAACAAACAGATTAGAAATGGCATTCTTATTCTCGCTACCAAGTCCCTCTTATTTGAATGTTTACACATTTTGTATACATTTGTTCTCAATCTGTATTTCATCTGTGACTTTTTTTGTTGTTCTGCTACGTCACTAGTAATGAAACAATCAGCTACAAATATGTGTTTATCTCTACATCCAGATAGGACAAAAGTATTTAGATTAGATAACTTACTCGAGGGAAAGAGGAAGCTCTCCATTAACGGCATAGCATCTGACGCTGGTCCTTTTATATATTCATCTTAGCTCCACTATAGCTTGACCCCTCTATTGCTCAAGCTCGATCCTTTTATATAGAGACTTATATCAACTCGGGTTTCTTCCTTAGGCTATTGGTGCATTTTATTGTTGACAAGATCTAACATTTTCCTTTCAACATATTCTGTTGTTAATGTACGCTCTAAGAACCGATGTAGCCTCAAACAAACACCTAGTAGATCTCCAGGGTGTAAGCTTTGGCAAACTTGGCATTTCAGAGTTCTATCTTCAAAAATATTACAATGAAGGAAACTCGCAAGATCAATATTATAAACAAAATGTTGAACAATAAAACAGGCAAGCCGCAATTTATCAAACATGCTCAAATCAGAGGGCTTACACAAGTTAAAGTGAATATCATTGCATTTCTTCATCTTCTACCTATTCAAGGACATTTACTGCATAGGCATGTACTTCTTCATTTCTCAAATACAAGAGACAAGAGCTCTAATGTATCTACAGTGTCAATTGGTGCCCACTGTCACATCAAATCTAATGCCTGCTTGGCTTCCTGGGCATCAATCCATTCAACACAGTGAAGAAATTTTGTCAAAGCCCTTTTATCAGACACCAAATAATACCAAAATTTCTATAGAAGTTGCCTATCATCTCCATTTAATGTACGTGTAGGAGGGTACTTCAATATCTTCAATAATTTCTTCCTTTCATCAGAACCAGGCTTCCTTTCATCAAAACTGGGTTTCAACTCACGGTCAATTACACCCCTTGTTAAACTTATAGCTAGCTTCACTTGCTTATTTTCATAGGGGTTAGTCTACCCCACTTTAGGATCCCAGAAAAGAACTAGCTCATTTGATGAAGAAAATGGAGAAGGAAAGTGATAATTAGCTCCAAGTTCCTAGATTTCCTGCAACCTTTTAATGGAGAGAACGAGTTCTCCATCTATATGTTCTTCCTCATCTCTTCTACGTCCTCTCCTCTCATCCTCCTTAATGACTATTCTTTTGCTTTTTTAAATCAAAAACCTCTTCTCTAACCACTACGCCCAATTTTGGGCTGAAGGTAGAACAGAAACAGTTTGCAAATTTTTAACAATTTACTAAGGTTGAAACCATTTCAACCACTTCCCCCTTATTTCCTCAACAGCCTAACAATTACCTTTCTACTTTTACTTTTCACATTTATTCCTCCTTAACAACATTTAGGAGGGAAAAGACAATAATATGAATTCAAATACAAATTAAGACATGACTTGAACTTGCATGCCTAATAACCACACCTTGCCTGAAGCTGTACATAGATGCTCCTGCATCAGTATTCCTCTCCAATATATATGTAATTTCAAAAATAATTATTTCAAATTGAGTTTGTATGTAAACGTTATGGCATCTAGTATTTGGTTCTCAATTGCATCACATCATGTCATTAGACAACAACACTATGTCATGAGACAATAGTATGTCACCTAGAAGCATGATAAAATTTGGATTTATATTTTATATATATAATTTTAAAATAAAAATAATCTCAAATTGAGTTTTTATAACAAACTTATGGGCTCCAGAAGTTGGTGCACAGTTGCATTGCATCATGTTATTAGGTAACAACACTATATTGCTTGGTAGAACTATGTCACTTGAAAACACTATGTCTCCTATAAACATGCTAAAATTTATATTCTTCTTATAAAAAATATACAATTCAAATTTTTTTTGTCAAACTAAGTCCATATGCAAAAGATATGGCCTCTAGATGTTCTTCAGTTGCATCGAGGCATTGCCATTGTACACCAAGATGCTATCGAGCAAAAAAATGTTAATGAGTGGTAGCATGCTAACATGTGATATCATGTTGTCATATGATAACATAATTATGCTACTAGAAAATAACATTATGATGTATTTGGGCTGCACCAAATGCCAACTTTCTAAGGCTATGTAACTTTTGTATATGAACTTAGATTGAAATGATTTTTATTTTAAAAACTATATATCTCTTTGACATAAATTCAAATATGTAATAATATTAAGGTTTATGAACTTTTTTAAATTTTTTTTAAATTTATCCCACAACCTATCTATCAAGAAGTCTTAATATTCAATGTGACAATGAGGTAAAGAATGTGACTTGAATGTTAGCACTTGTGTGTGTGTGTGTGTGTGTGCATGTGTGTGTGTGTGTGTGTGTGTGTCTATATATATATATATATATATATATATATATATATATATATATATATATATATATATTGTGTGTATGTATGTATGTATGTATGTATGTATGTATGTATGTATGTATGTACATACATGCATGCATGCATGCATACATACATTACATGTATAAGGGGAATCATGTGGATGCTCCCATAATTATTACAAATGATTGACAGGCCAACCCATACAAAACTTTTCTTCCCAAAAATCAAGATGAATAGGTCTTATACATACATACATACATACATACATACATATATATATATATATATATACATATGTATATATATATATATACATATATATATATGTGTATATATATATATGTATATATATATATATGTATATATATATATATATATATAATATATATATATACAAGCCAACCCATATATATATATATATATATATATAAGGAGAATCATATGGGTGCTCCCATAATTATTATAAATGATTGACAAGCCAACCCATAAAAAAATATATATATATATATATATATATATATATATATATATGGAGAATCATATGGATGCTTCCATAATTATTGTAAATGATTGACAAGCCAACCCATAAAAAACATTACTTCCCAAAAATTTAGATGAATAGGTGCTATGTACTACTCTAAAAAAATCACCAAATATAATTTATGAAAAAGTGAATATTCATGAATTAAAAAATATTTTTCACTAAAATTTACCCTCACACATACACACACATATACACATACGGGGGTTAAGGATGTCTAATCACTCCATGTAGACATCCAATTCCTATCACTATTATGATGAAATTGTCAATCTAAGCAACATTCTATGAAAATGCATAATCTAAGCAAAAATTACTAAAACATGCTAAATGGTTTGAAGTTGTCATGTACATGTGTGAATTTAGGCTAATACATCTTTGAATGGGGAAATGCATTTTTTTTATTATTATATTTTCTCAAATCACTTTGATTCAAATTATGACCATGCAAAATTATGCACTGTGCCATTAAATTCTTCTAATTTAGAGGTAGACATCACGTGAATGTGTTATTTTGCATCTCTAATGCTCTAAATAAAGAATTGTTTTATACATAATTCACAACTTATTCTAATTATACTCCAATCAAATTATAATTTAGAAAATTGGCATTTTGACTAGCTTGATTAAATTAACACCCAATTTCTGAAAAATTAATTAAAACCACTTAATCAAATTAAACCAAGTTGAATGCTTGAGTGAAAAATATATGAAATTTATAAAAAATATATTAATTTGAAATTCATTCCTTAAATTTGTATCACCCTATGACATCATTAGTGGGGTGGCATCCATAAGCCATAAATGGAATAAATATCAAGATTAATCCCTCTGATGCCTCATTAATGCCTAATTATTCTAAATATTAATGGTGATATTTATGGTTTATCCTTCAAAAATTGAATTGATTCATGGACACACATATTTATCTTAAAATGGATGGTCATTCTTGATTCTAATAATTTTTTAAAATATATAAATGACAGGACTAAGACCACCATTTTAAAACTTCATTTATGTAAACTTATTATGCAGAAATTGTAATAGACAACTTTCACCTATTTGCACAAATTTATTAAACTCATGAGCCTAAGCCATTGGTGCACTCATAAATAATGGAATAGCATGCCAATCTTCATTGACAAATAATTGGAAAACTAAATAAGTTTAAAATCATGCTTCTTGGCCTCTCTTGGAAGGAGGGATGCTATTTGGGAAGTTTTATGGTATATAGAATTCTTAAGTAGCTCTTAGATGTCCTTAGAAACACCCTTTGAGGGAGTAAGCTTAACATGTTGTGTATTCTATGCTTATTTTGGGTTTTTCTCTACTAACACATGCACTTACTTTGTAATATTACTCTATATTTTGGTACACTCAGTGGGACATGCATACCATAGAACCAAAGATATTACTATATAACTCCTAGTTTTTATAATGGGTGCTTAATAATCTTTAACATTCAAGTTTTTACTTCATTTTTCACTTTTTTTGTAAGTGACACATAGTTTACATAGAGACTGGCATTGATTCTTCATGACTAACATTGATCTTCCTAGAAATGGAATCAATTCGTATGTGAATAATATATCATGCCAAAAATTATGACTAATGGGTTCTTTTTGAAGTTTTCTATTTTTTATTTTGTGTTTAAAACATGCATATTCCCTCATTGACCATTTTCCTATAGGATCTAGGAAGATGTTTTGTTTTTATGATTATTTTATTAAGATCCTTTTTTGTGAAAACCATTATGTTTCTTCAAATTTTTATAAGAAATGGCATCAATATTTGTCGACCAACATCGATCCCCTTATGGACCAACTGATGCTAATTTCTATGAACTGACTTTGATCTCTATGTTGATCAACATCGGTCTATGAGATAGAAAAATAGAGAACTTCAGAGCTCATTTAAAAATCCTATTTTGTTATATGATTTTAGGCTTTTAAGCAGGAAGGACCCATTCAAAAAATTGTAGGTCCTGAGGTCAAAAAGGGAAAAGTTTGAAATTGGTTAAATCTTGCATATTTTGTTTGGTGCCTAAAATAAACAAAGTTGTTTTTATGCTTATTTTTTGAATGTTTTTGAATGTTTTTCAACTACTTCCAAGAGGCCAAAATTTCACCACATAGATTGCTTTGGTCTAATAAAATAAACTCTCAAAATTAGATAGATGCTCTTAAGAGTTGTTTATTTTATGCTTGCTTATTGAAAGTTGTTTGTTTCTACAAAATGATTGATACATGTATGTTCTCCCCCCACCCCCTTTAGGGAAATCAGGGGACCAAAAACACTCATTTTATAACTTGGTTAATTTTAGTCCAAAAACATGAAAATAACATCATAAGGCCCTCCCTAAGTTTGTATGATTTGGGTGACCTGATGTGACCCTAAAGTATTTTAAATTGTGTTTTATTTTCATTCATTTTGGCTTGTGAGCGAGAGTTCATAACATCATCACAGGTTCTCTAGGGAAGCACTGACCCAGGAATTCATTTCTTGGTATTGTTTAAACCCTAATCCATGGTGGGGTATATAAATTTAAGGTGACCTAACAGGATCCTTGTTTTGAGTGGTTAAAATAAGCTCCATTAATGGTATTCCACCTCAAACCATAGTGAAAATTAAAACATCGCACTACACTGAGAAAGTGATAGATGTAGTGATTGTCAAAAGGATAAGACCTTTTTTATAATAAGTTGATTGATATGGATCTAATTGACATGATTGAATATCTAGTGTTAGCTAGACTGGAGACCATCTAGATGTATGAGAGTTTAGTTTTATAACAACCCTACTTATCTCAAACATAATGTTGATGTAGGGTAAGTATCCCAAAGTTCCATTTCACCATATAATATTTTGAGGCAAGAGGGGGACTAAAAACCTTGTTTTTCATGCACTTTAATTTTTTTATTAACTATTAAATCCTCTCAAGAGCATGTATATAGATACAAATTTTCTAAATCATCCAACCTTATCAGTTTTGGACTTTGGATGTTACACTTAGGTGTGTTTTATCATTTTATCCTTTACATACATGGAATTTTTGAGTCTAAAACTATTGAAAAAGAAAAAAAAAACTCATAATACTAAACCATTTTGTTATAGACCTTTCTACTTGAATAAAGAGGCATTACATTGACCAAATTAAAATCAATTTTTTACTTATTCAAAACATAATTTAGAATATTATGTATGTATTTTATGAAAATCATTATCATGTTGTCCATTTGAGTCTAGACCATTTGTCCACTTTGTAAAATCTCTAAGTCCTTCCTTTTTATCTAAATTTGAAATCTCACCTTTCTATGTTATAGGGCAAGGTTCTATCGAATAGTCATTTGCACTTAGTTTGAGTAAACTTAGGAAGAATTTATCATTTGGATTGAAGGATATTACCTAGACTCATTATCATTTTATTCTCATCATAGACTTATGTTATCATGCATTTTCTCATGATCTATGTTCTTGGACAATTCTACATCCTATTATTATGTGGTAGCATTGTAGTACCTATTTGGTTTTAGCTTTATACTTGGGAGTTATTATGTTCATTCACATTTTGAGATTCTTGATTTGCGATGTTATCTTTCTTATTAGAATCACCGTCTTATAATTTTCTAATCATAAATCATCATATTTGTATATATCTTTTATGATATTGATGTATCTATATCCAAAGTCTTATATGTTAGCCTGCACTTTAAGTTTCAAATTTATCTTACCCTTGTATAATTTTATGGTTTCAACCCACCAAAATTGAGTAAATTCATAAGAATTTATTATAATTATATGGTAATACACCACTTATTATATTATAGTCTCATCTTACCTTGTCATTTGTTTTAATAAATACAAATCACTCCTTTTAACATTTGCAAAATGCATTCCACATCTTAGTAAGCATAGAAAATTCATATTGAAGCATGACACAAAGGTATACTCATAATAGGGCCTCTTATGGAACATTGTTATGAGGAATAACATTATTATGATGGACAAGAGTAGTCCATCATGTTTGATGATATTTCCTTCTTCAAGTTTAATTTTTAAAATACCAAACCAATCTATGATGATTTTCATATACCAACCCTATTCTCCTCCTTGAGTTTGCACAAACAACCAAGATACACAAAACTTGAAGTTTACCATTTTAGGTTATCCTCTTTTAGATTGTGTGAGTCACTAGGCTCTAAAACTCTATCCAACATTACCATTCTAGGTTATCCTCCCTCATCTTCTATAAGAAACCAAGCTCTATAGTACTCAAATGTTAACAATCTAAGTTATCTTGATTTATCTTAAATGAGCAACCAAGATCCACAATCTTGAAAGGTTATGATTGTATGCTATCCTCTTTCAAATTATGTGAGAAATCAATCTCTATAGTGTTCAAAGGTTTGAGCTATAGGTTATATTCCTTCATCTTGCAAGAGACATAAACCTCTATAATGCTGAAAGGTTACCATTTTAGGTTATTTTGCTTCATCTCATGTGAGATATCAAACTCCTTAATAATCTAATGTTATCATTTTATGTTATTCTCCTTCAGCTTTCATGAGAGACCAAGATCTATAATTCTTTAAATTTACCATTTAAGGACTTCTTCCTTCAGCTTACACTAGAAACCAAGATTCATAATGCTCAGTCATTACGATTCTATACCCATCACCATTATTTATTAAACCTATTGTTGAGGAAAACCAATTTGATGAGATAGTCTTTGGTGATCCCTTATTCAATATTCTATTTTTTAGAGATCTCATTATTGTACCATGAGCCTTTATTCACCCTATACCAAATTTTCCCCAAATTTTCCCCACTTTACAAATTCCATGTTTATCTTTGAGACCTAATATCACCAAAAATTACCTCTTCAAGAACTATATTTTGAGGACCAAAATGTGTTCAAAGTTGATATTTTTCAACCAAATGTAAACCAAAGCCATTATGTTTTTTTTTGAAACACCTATTTATGAAGAGTCAACATATGATGAATCACCCTTCGATACTATACATATTATGGAGGTGTCTCATTTTGATAAACTAGTTTTTGTTTAGTCAGTTCTTAATGATTATAACCACCTTTGGGAGAATCAATATCTCAACCATTATCATATTTTTAAAGATCCCCACCCCTTTGATAAGCTATTATCTCTATATTTGTCTATTGACATTTTTCCCCTCATTGATAAGTCTCACTTTCACAAGCTAGTCTCTATGGAGTCATCCCTCGAGTTGTTCCATATATTTAATGGGATTAAACTATATGAGCTAGTACTACTATGTTGAACCCTTCCTAGATGAATCTATTTCCATAAATCCCATTATGACACCACAGGCCATTACTTATCGAAAACCAAGAATTCAACAAAAGATCATTGTAACAACATCCACAATCAAAGAAGAATCAGAATTAGAGTCTAGTTCTATTTTTCAATCAATATTAGATTTCACATCAAAAGCAGAATAAACATCTATCTCAACATTGGATTTAGATTATATTAAGTTAGATTTAGATTCTTAATCAAAATATAGTTGTGGTTTTTATAATTTTGGTTACACTTACCTTATATATTAATTTTAATATATTTTTGATCCTTCTATGATTTTTTACGATGATTACTTCAACATCGACACAAGTTTTCCTAGTATATTCTACAAATTTTGTTCCACTTTTCATCATTCCATTATCACCATCTAACATAGGTATTATATTGACATTTTGCCTCCCACAAATATTGATTAAGATAAATAGAATCACACTTTATTGAACTACATCCATGGCGACATATTAGGTGTAGAATAATAATAATCTCTTGGTGAAACATTTTGTAAGGTACTAAGCGGAAATAAAATTCCAAACTCAACATCTTCTAGTGAAACCTTTATTGAGGTGATAAAAGATAATCAAAATCATAATTCAATGTTCCTTTGTGAAACATTCTTGAAGGCATTATGGTATAATCAAGACAATTTTAGTGGTGAAAACCTTCAAGGTACTAATAGCTTAGCACAATAGTTTTTCATTGCTTTGTGAAGACATTATCAAAGATAACATCAATAAAACTTCCAGACTATAGCATAATTAGATGGTAGCTACTCTCAGGCCCAAACAAGAAAAAAATATGATGGTTCTATCAAAAGTAGGCACAAAAATATTTAGCTTTACCACAACCATAATTTTATCAAATCTTGAACCAACAATATTATTTGTGACTAAAATTATTGCTCTTCATTTGTTACCCAATTATTTCACATTTCATTATGAGCCAATATTCCATTTCCATCTTATACCTTTTATCTTATGCCTAATATTATTTACCATCTCTAGCCGCACTATCCTTTGTAGAGGATACAAAGAAATCTTATTGGATTTTAAATCTATATCAAGTTATTGATAGAGTATCTATTCAGAAAGGGTGTCGGCTAGTAATTTATATAATTGATTATTGTTTTTATCTCATATGTTAACAAATATGTGTATTTCCACATCAGACAGAGCAACAAAATAATTTTCCATTTTCCATTTAAATTAACATATCACTTGGGGGAAACCCTATTGTGATCCTCTTTATAACATACCATATATTATTTTACCATAAGTTTAATATTTACCAAAGCTTATTTTTAGGTTCCCTACCCAACCCTTTTAATCTTGGTTCCTTTGGTTCTTCCCATACCCTTTAGGAGGTTATTTTGATCAAGTTTTAGTAGTTTCTTAATTTTTTGTTTAAATGATAGCCTATGAAATTAGTATGAAGGTGTATCTAGCAAGTTATCTTTCTTTCACAATTTTTTTGCTACCACTGATTATAAGCACCTATGGGAAAATTAGTGTTCCACCTTATGTTATTAATTATAAATTCATATGGGTAAATTAGTAGAACAAATTTGTGTCATTGATTATTAATTATAATAATTTATTGGTAAATTAGGAACAACACCTTTATCATGCATTGCCATATCACCTTGCCATTTGCCTTAAATTAGAAATTTATTGTGACATGGTTAGATCTCACTGTCTCTTATGCTGGTATAAATGGTATGATTTGAGGTCTTAATGGGACTATGTAGGTTATGCTCAATTCATTTTTAGGTTAGCTTAGTACCCCTTTCCTATGCTCTCCCCATTTTGTGATAACTATTTTTAAATCACTCACCCTTTTGTAATCCAATTCCCTTATTTACTTTATAACATTAATCATGTTTTATTATCATATCTTTTACTCTATACCATTTCAAGGGATAAATACATTTTTCTTGAAGATTAAGTTTGATCTTGTCTCAATGGACCTATGTCGGCAATGTCAACTTGTCTCATACATCTGGAGTTAGCTTCACCACCCTTTCTTTTTCTTCTATTTTTCCCCAATTAGTTTTGTCTTATTGTTTCCTTATCTCTTAGGGAGGGGAGGAGATTTTTATCTTTCATTATTTTTCTATTTTTCTAGTATTATAATTTCTTAGATTAGGGGTCATCCCATCGAAGAGAGTAATGCTTCTATTTCACATGCACAAATAATCATTTTCTATTTTCACTACCATTATGACTAACTCTTATTTCTGTGTATTTATTTGATATATTTTTTTAATTATTTGTAAATCTACTCATTTATTTTTTTGGGTGTTTTGTTTTGAATAATTCCTAAATAAAAATTAACATGGAACATATAGGAGCAAAAAAAAGCCCATGCAAAGCTAAAAACCAACACTGGATTAGTCATGAAACTAAACAGAAGGGAAAAGTAAATCTTAATGATACACATGCATCTCGAGTATTCATATCTTATTTTTATGTTGTTTGTTAAGTTGTTCTTGCTTTTATTTTATACATTGTTGTTCCTACTTAAATATTGATTGTTCATAACTTGATTTTAAGTTAGGTTCCATTTTTTTATTTGTTATTTTCTTATACTTTTTGTTTAAATGTAAATAGATGTAAATATTGTTTTGGTAGTTTTTATCATTATCCTTTGTTATAAATATTCACATTTGAAATGGCCAATCACAATCCAGATATATTATCATTATAATTTTTTCATATAAATGATGCATAGTTTCATTTTGCTAAAGTAAATAATGAGTTCTCCAAGTCTAAAGGTCAATAAAGCTCCTAAGATCATTAGTAAATGCACCATACCTAATGTGAAACTTTATTCAAGATGTGCATCCCTTGACATATACTACAAGCCTAATTGACTATTTTCACTATTAGCTTAGGGTGTGCATATCATAAATTATATTATAGCATCTAGTGAATGTACCATCCTAGATATCCACTACCTAACATGATTTCACAATTGAAATTATGTCCATATTTATTATATTCTTATTTCTTAATTTAATTTTCTCACACTTTTAGGAAAACTTCATTATTTTGAGGTCCATATGGACTATGTAGGCATTTTTTGGATACATGACATATCTTGAGTCAGATCAGCTACCCTCATTCTTCTAATCATCTCTTACATAAATTTATGCATCCTCATATCCTTTTTTATTTTGTGGATTCTTCAATCATTAGACCCTATCATTTGCATTTTTGCTTGCTCATATTTAATCTATGCTTGCCAATTTTTCCTACTAAGGTGAAATAATTTGACTAATCACTGATCTAATCATCCCTACTGAGGAAAAATTAATTACTAGTGATCAAAATCATCCCTACTAGGGGAAAATAAATTCATAAACCAACCAAATCCACTATAATAGGGCACATTATTAATTCATTGACCTCCTTTCTCTATAAAAATGGTCTCATTTTTCTTATAATTCTCAGATATATAATTTTTTCCTCGATTTTGGTAATTCAAATTGGGAAACATGTCTCGATATCTCTCATTCCATAAGACTACAAAATTTTCCCTCTTTTGGGTCTATCAAAATGTGAAGCTTGTATTTTAGAATTAAAATCTTCGCATTTCCCCCACCTTGGGGCCAATAATATTCTATTGTATTTTAATCATTGGGAATCAATGCGTGTAAGCATTAGCTCATATAGATATAATCTCAACCATCAGTTAATTTTAATTTCTCTCTCTTTCTCTAGAGTCTTTCCATCTTTTTCATCTTTATTTTCCTATCTAGGGGGAATCATGGGTCTTTTATTCAATAATTACTTTGTAAATTATTCTTAACAACACTTTCATTATTTGAAAAGATGCTACTTCAATTGAATGTATTTCCATGACATCTCAAATAGGGGAAAAATGTATACATCAAATTATTATCACTATTGTACTAAAATTTTCAATCTACACAACATTCTATGAAAATGCACAATCTAGGCCAAAATCACTAAAACACACTAAATGATTTGAAATTGTTATGTACAAGTGTCAATTTAAGCTAATGTATCCCTATATAAGACAATGTAGTTTATGTTATTTTTATATTTTATCAAATCATTTCGAGTCAACTTAAAACCATACAAACTGACACTCTAAACCACTAAATTATTCTATTTCAAAGGCACACATCACATCGATATGTTATTTTGCATCAATAATACTCTAAGTGGGTAATTGTTATATATGTAAATAACACATTCTTCTAATTATACTCCAGTCAAGTAATAACTTAGTAAACTTATATTTTAACTAGTTTGATTAAGTGAATAACCAATTTTAAAATAATTACATAAAATTAAATTAAACCATTCAAGAAAATTAAACCATATCAATAGCTTAAGTGAAAAATCCATGAAAGTTATTAAAAATATATTAATTGGAAATTCATTCCTCAAATGTACATCACACTATGACATCATTAGTGGGGTGGCATCCTTAAGTCATTAATGAAACAAATATCATAATTAAGCCCTCTCATGCTTCATTAATGCCTCATTCTTTAAAATATTAATAGTCATATTTATGACTTATCCATCAAAAATTTAATTGATTCATGGCCACACATCTTGATGTCATGATGGATGGTCATGGTTGATTGTGATCATTTTCAAAAATCTATAAATAAGAGTTCCAAAATCACCATTTTTAAGTTTCATTCTTTCAAAATTATTTGTAAAAATTATGATACACAAGTTTTACCTATTTTCACAAATTTATCAAACTCATGCTCCTAATCCATTGATGCACTAAGAAATGATGGAGGATCATTCTACAATTCATTGATATATATTTGTAGCACCAAACCTAGGGAAAGTCATGATTCTTTGTCATTTTTGGAAGGGGGGATGCTATTTGGGTAGTTTGATGGTATATACCTTTCTTAAGTAGCTCTTAGATGTCCTTAACAACACCCCATGAGGGATTAGGCTTAGCACATTATGTCCCATGTGATTATTTTGGGTTTTTCTCTACTAATGTATGGAATAACTTGCTTTGTAATCTTACTCTACACTCTTGACCCCCCATCCTTATATTATCATTATTTGTATTAATTTCAATTTAATTAATTTAATTTTTTTTATTTACTCTATTTTATTAAATACTATGATTTCACTTCTTTTTTTTGTTTTTATATAATAATATATTTATATTTATTTATTTTTAAAAATATTAACAGAAATTTTTTTTGAAAAAAAACTATTACAATGTTTCTATTTTACAATGCATATAAGTGTATAAATATAATTTATTTGGTATGACTAAATATTAAATAATTATTACATATAAAATAAAATGTATATTATTTTAAACACATTTTAAATGTAATTTGAAATTTACTAGTTTCCATAATTGGGATTGAATGCACAAAATTAAAACACTAAAATGTCATGATCAAGTCATATTTTAAAAAAAAAATGGTAGATTGAAGAGATGATTAAATCCACATAGTTGACAACTAAAAAATTTATAACTATATTGGAAAAGTATAAACTAAAATAAGTAACTATCAAATTTTATTCATAGTGCACAATTTTAAGCACATGGTTTGTCTTCATTTAAAATTTATTTTATTTTAGAGAGAGAGAGAGAGAGAGAGAGAGAGAGAGAGAGAGAGAGAGAGAGAGAGAGAGAGAGAGAGAGAGAGAGAGAGAGAGAGAGAGAGAGAGAGAGAGAGAGAGAGACGTAGCTAAATGTAATAAAAATGACTCATTCAAAAACATAGATTTAAGGAGAGAGTGTCATTTTATAGTTCCAAAAATTATTCATTTTTTTATATCTCAAAGAAGGAATAATGTTCATTTTAATAAAAAATATAAATGCATTAGTATGTGTATCTCATTCATAGTCTATGGCCCTTCATCGAACTCATGGAGCAATACAAGAGATTAGGAATAATGTACTTTTATTTTTCCCAATAACATTCATTCCCAACCTAAAATAAACTACTTGCATATGGTGACAACAAAATAAGAAGAGAAGTATAGAGGTTAAAAGCATTCCTACACATGATTATTGTATTTACATAATATGTAAAACAACATCTTTCAAATAATTATTCTTAATCAACATGACTTACAAACATTTTCATTATTACAAGAGTCCATAAGAGATGTATTCGAGGGTATAATTATTTATAATACTTTTAAAATAATCAAATCCTCAACAATGAGTATACAATTAATCATATCCATATTTTTTACTAGTGCCCTTTTCAGATTGAGAAAAATAACATAAAAGGATCAGGAGTTAGAAACATTCTTATAACATTCATTAAAAAATATTCAAATAATTCCAACAATATACAAATGATAAATATCTTAAGTCTACATGGTTAAGATCATTATCTCATTACAACCAATTGACAATTATATCCAAGGCTACAATTCTTACCAGGAGTTCATTAAAAAAATGATCCCTCAACTAGTGATTTAAAATTAATAATAATATCTATAAAAACATTAAAGGATTGAGATGATAAAATAAAAATTATGATAACAACTATTATGCCACTACATCAATCTCTAATCTTCAAGAAATCAAACCTACACACAAGTAGATAAACTCCCAACACTTAAAAGTATCCAATGTATATGAAATGAGGTTGATTTACCACCCATACAATTTGCATCATGCATTCCATCCTCACTAAGTGAGGCTAGTTTATAGATTCCCCCATCTAGGGAAAGAGGCATTCATTAACTCATATGCACATATAGAGAAGGATTACAAAGGACATGATAATGGTTGTCAAAATTTGGGAAATTAAAAATAAGAGTGCAATCACAAAGAGAGAATAAAACACATTGAATTCACCAATAATTATCTGTGGGGAAATTTTGAGGGGAATTTTTCTTCCCATATAGATTCACTAATTAATATATGGGCATTCAAATCCAAATTAAAGAGTGTTATCAGGCATTAAATTTCTTCTTTAGACCTCCAAAATGCCTTCTTATAACTATAAAAATATATCATGCCTCTTTTTATCTCTCTTAAACCTATTTATAACTATAATAATTCATAAAGGAGAATTTATTTTAAACCTTATTAAAAGGTACAACTTCTCATAATCAACTTCATTCCTATAAGGATAGAGTGGACTTGTCCAACAAACCATGATCAAGATGTCTACTCCTTCACTCTTTAAATATAGGAACTTGTGCAAAACCAACATGGGAGGCATAGGGGTGATCATGATTATCATACCAACATTCCAATAATATTAAAATAATAAGACAAGGAATTAAAATCATTGCAATAATATGAAATAGAAAAAAATAAATATCCTTAAAATAATGTCTTCATATCAAGTTAAAACACTTGTTCATTTTAATTTAAATGATTTTTATTAAATATAAAATAATAGAAGAGAGGGAATTCAAACATAAAAATTAATAAGAAAATGTCCTTCCTAAAACTAAAAACTCCACTTGTTAATTTTCCAAAATCCTTTCTCCAAGCATAAAATCTCTCCCACAATATGAAATGCATAAACACAAAAATAACAAAATAAGGGTCTTAAAATGAGAAGGTAATAAAAACAATGACTAATAGGAGGGTGAAATATGGCCATCACCATCCCTAGGAGTAACCACCCTCCATAAGTTTTTGTTATAAACCTCATAAATATATTTACACACTCACACTTGTGTTTTTTCCACTAAAATACAAAATATAACTTTTTTATAAAAAAAAGGGAGGAGTGCTTATCAGATCAAAATATAGGTCATAAAAATGGTTTCTTATATGAAATAAAGGTGGTCAAAAGTTATTAAAAACCCCACATAACTAATTAGTATAGGTATCATCCCATAAAAACTCTTAAGATAAATTTAACTAGTCAAACACACAAAGAAAAAGATTGTGGAAGGGCCAATTTTGGGATTGTACAAAAGAGTTGGGTTTGTGGGTTAACCTAGACCCCATATCTATGATGGTTAAACTCATTTAGGGTTATTTTTTGTTATGTTTATTAGAAAAAAATAAATGGTTTAAGGTATAACATTATAATTTATAATAATAATAAAAATTAATTAAAATAGTACAAAAATATACATTAAGTTTTTCTAAAAATGAATGGGTATAAGATTTAATGGTTTCGAAGGATTTAAGGTGTGTATATGGTATATTGAAGCATGTTTGTGTCCCTTTTAGTCTTGAATTTAGTCCCTCTATAGCTTGAAAATGTAATAGAAACATCAAATACATCCATGGAAAAATAATCAATATCAAGAACAATGCAAAACATTTATATATACATAATTATTTCACCAAAAGAATGTGACAAGAATAGTAACATATCTTGGTTAGTCTAATGATATAAATATTAAATTAATGATATAGGTCATTACGTCTTTCAATAACAATTACTAGATATCAAAATACATCCACTAAAAACAATCATGTTTGGTAACTACACATACAATTAGTATTTATTGAATTAGATAACAAAGGTTCATAATGAAATAAAATATAAACTGTGGGGACTTCATTCCTCCATATATTCCATCACATGTCTATACATTCCAAAAAACATATCAATATATAATAACATATAACAAGGAGAGATATCAAAATGAGGTCACACATATTTTAGAAATAAATTTAGTAAAAAATATTATCTTGGGAATTTACCTATAACTAGTGGATAACTTTACTTATAGGCTAATGATTCAAAAAAACTATCATAAGAAATAATAATTTAAGTGTTAAAAAAGAAGAAAATGAGCATGAATTTTATTAATTATTTGTGATTAAATTAAGATTTCAACTAGTTCTATTTATAACCACTTAGTTAGGTATCAATCTCATATTATAAATAGACAAGATAAATGATTACTATCCAACAATATACATCCTTATAACCTTTAAAAATTAGGATTATTCTTAAATATAATGCAAAATTTGTTGGTGTAGGATATTACTTTCCTACTCTTTAGGTTCCTCAGGTGTTATCTCATTCAAAATATTTATCCCACATTCATGAAGATTACGAGTTTATGCCTTAATTTCACATGAGTTGGGGAAGTTAGTCACCTATGCATGGGATATTAAGATTATCCTATCCTCTATCTTTTTGAATATCTTTATTGTAAATTATTTGATATTTATTACAAAATGGAATAATAAGTTTATTATTTATGTCCAATGTTGAATCTCTCATGTCTATAGTAATGATCTCTTTGAGAGTTCTTGGATAAAGAGTTTTGTTAACTCTTTCATGATATCAGAGCCACCCTCAATAGTCATTGCTTAATTTTAGATTATAGATTTGTATTGATTTGAGTTCCTTGGACAACAACTTATTTATTAAGCTCTGTGCATTCTAAATCTTTATATTTATGTTTGTGTCTTAAATATTTGCATTTAGTTTGATTGGATATATTGTGTTATCCATAAACTCATTTTTTATAGTTTTTTTTTTCATTTTTTATCAAATTCTCATTACATTTGCTAAAGACCTCTAAGCACACCATATATTCAAAAAATTCAAGTTGAATATAGAGTATTGATGTTTTTTACGTAGTTGATTTCCACGCTATCTTAAAGCAATTGGAAACTACATGGCCTATGCACGACCACTATGAGTAACCTTCATGCAAGTATTCTACAAACATTTTTTAAAAGGTTTTAAACTGGCTCAACTATAAAAATACTACATCAACATTGGATTTAGCTCAATATTTGAGCTCTTGGTTAATCTAATTCTATATCTGGATGGTTTTTTATTAGTTGATTTTTTTTGTAAGGTTTATTATTCAAATTGAACAATGAAATCTCTACTTGTCATTTAATTTCATCAAATGGATTGCATTAAAATATCTGGAATTGCCCTATTTGGTGATCTAGATTAGTCCCATGACTCCTACAAAGTTTATGGAATACTTGACTTTAAAACTAATTTATAGGTGGATATTATCTTCTATCATTGATTGATTATTTTTGGTTTTGGATGTCTTCTTTGAGATCTCACGGCCTCTAATAGATTGCATCACCAAATTTCAAATTTATTACATTCTTTTTTGGATTCAACAATAGTTCAATCCTTTTTTATCATATCCACATATCCATAGGATCTAGTTCATGATCTGATCATCAAGATTATACTGAATTATATTTGCCTTAGGTTAGATAAGATATTTGATGGGCTTGATGCATCGATCCAAGCCACCAAGATGTTGGCATTAGGTGCTATCATGTCCTGCTTCAAGAACATGGGCATTTCTAGATTGGGCTACTAAGTAGAGAAAGAGGTGATAACCAACACTAGTTTAACCTCAATTCAATCCTATGGAACAAAATGGTCACCATGGCATTTTTGTTGGATAATACATAATGTCAGATAGTGTCCCTAGTTGATTCCCTAATAGAGGTTGTGGGAACTATATGGGCATTGGGCATCTATAAAATGTCCTTCACCATTTGAAGCCTTTTTTATTAATATCATTCTAAGATTCTAGTGGACCTGCATCCTTTCTCAATGTGGCTATTATATCTCTAATTAAGTTTTAATTTATGTTCTTAAAAACAATCAAATTTATATTCTTTGATAACCTTTTTTTCCTTTAAATACTTGTAATTTAAGATAAGAACATAAATTATATTCAAGTTTTTTACAACATTTAAGGAGGTGTCATTTATTCATAAGTTATGGAAGATCAACACCATTTTTGACTATGTCAAATGGTGATTTATATGGTAAGGGCCATTGATATTATCAAGGTAGAGTTTTTATTTATTTATATATTCTATAAAAATAATATCCTCAAAGGGATAAATCATTGTAATGATCCTTTTGGTTATTATCTTTTCATTTACACTTTTGATCTCATTTGTTTAAGTCCAGATGGGTGAGGCCTTGTTAGGCAGGTAACCAGACCCCTCGACAAGTAAACAAATTTAATTTCTCTTTATTTGATTTTTGCTTTCTCATTGTAATTTTGGATGAAATGTTAGATGTGATTGATTTCCTCTTAACATGATATTTGTCCCAAATTTACCTTTTTGGTGCACATTATATCTCTTATGCCACTATTTTAGTTTGTGTTATCTTAGACACATTTCTGTATAAATCTAATGTCCTTTTCATCTAATTTTTAGTGTGTTTTTGCATACATGCTAGATTTTTTTTCCATTTGACACACTCTTCCATCAATTAAAAGTATGCTCTATTCTAGTTTTTACATTTTCACTTTGACACACTTGTAGTTTTTATCATGTCTCCATCAAGGCCCCTTTCATAGTGTTTTACCTTATTCCATGGAGACTCTTTTCACCTTGTTATTTTTTGAGCATATCTCATAATACTTGATGTATATTTTGACAAGTCGACATTGGCCTTATTTCGATTTATTTTGGTAAATATTATTGTCTTCTATTTTTCCATTTAGTGTTCTTTTATGTATGTGTTATATTTTAGTCACACTGATTTATAAAGGGATATAGGGGGTTTATTAATTCATATTTATCTAACATCATACATTTGTATGCAC
>JARHVA010008655.1:327500-377500 GCA_037957365.1 Torreya grandis | reverse complement strand
TTTTGAAGGAGGCCCATACTTCTATGAGCATGTGGGATTATTTCTTAAACCCTGGCATGTGGGTTTCAATTCTACTGATGAGCTCCTAGCGTGTGTTCCAGTCTAGGTTCGTCTTCCTCAGCTCTCGCTAGAATTTTGGAGAGAGGATATACTCAGGCAAATAGTGGTTATGCTGGGAACACCACCAGCTATTGCAAATCAATCATTGGACAAGAAGATGATATCTTATGCTCATATTTGCATTGATATGGATTTGAATAACCCACTGCCAAATTCTATAGAGATTTGCATGGGGTCCCTGTCATGGATTCAACAGATTGATTATGAAGCCATTCCCTTCAGGTGTAGAGTTTGCCATGTATAAGGACATTTGCATCGTCAATGTCCTCAGGCTATCAAAGACAAAGGAAGTGGTCTTGATTCTTTTGCGCCAAACACAGCCTATGCTGGAAAAGAGAGTTGGCATCCGGTCCTACCAAAAAAAGGGAAAAATCAACCAGATATATTGGGTAAGGGGAAAGATTCAAATAATGCAAGCCTGGCACAAGGGGTAGATGACCAAATTCAGGCTGGGCAGGATGGCTTCATGCCAGTTTGAAAGCGAGCGAGAGGTTGAGGACAAAAATGAGGGAATGCAGATAGGCAGGTGGACTTGGGGTTTAATAGATTTAATGCCCTTGACTGCATGGCTATCGAAGATGGTATTTCGATGGACGATCAAGGGGAGGATATGGAGCATTCTAAGCAATTCACTGATCTCCATGAAGGGCAAGAAATCATGATCCATGCACCTTTTGATAATGCTTTGAGACAGGAGGAAGGAATGACAGAGGCTTCTTGTGATGGGAAAGAGAAAGAAGGTAGATGGGCTGATGTGGTCAAGGAAGGAGATGCTGGAAAGAAAGAGAAAGGATCTACTCTGGCACTTGGATTAGAGCAGAAACAATTCAAAAAGGCTACCTCCGCAGCTTCGTCCAAAGCTGGGCATAGAAAGGATCAAGACAAACTTAAAATTACAAGTGATTTGCTAGTGGAGGCCGGGGTTGTTAAAACCTTGGATGAACATTTCCCCCAATCCAATCAATGATTGTCTTATCATGGAATGTAAGGGGTCTAAATAGCTCCCCTAGACAAAAAGCTATAAGAAGCTTGGTGTGGAAACATACTCTGGATATATTATGTATTCAGGAGACTAAATTATTGGTTGACTCACTTTTTGCCTATACGCGAAATATTTGGCCAACAGGACAGTGGCAATGTTTAGGTGCTCGGGGTAGCTCAGGAGGCATAGCTATGGGATGGGACCCAAGGAAAATTTTGCCCATGCACTGGATTGCCAGTATTTTAGCTTTGTCTGTGGTGGCATCCTCTTTTGAAACTGGTGAATTGTGCTTGATCACCACAGTGTATGCACCTGTGGATATGGAGGGACAATTACAGCTCTGGGAACACATCCGCTACATCCGAACATGCTTTCCATTTTTGCCGTGGATAGTTGCAGGGGACTTTAAGAGAAGAGAAGAGAGGAGGATTGAATCAGTTAGGGCCTTCTTCAGAATGCTTTCACCACAATGTTGAAGTCCTTCGTCTCTCTGATGTGAGACCTTCAAATAGACGCTTCACTTGGTGCAATAGAAGATCAGGTAATGCTGCCATCTCTGAATGCCTTGATATATTTTTAGTTTCTTGCTTTTGGCAGTCTAATGCTATGTCAATCACCTCTGAAATCTTGGATTGGAGAGGATCTGACCACTGGCCTATTAAGTTGTCCATTGGTTATATTGGGGGTCCCACAAAGCCACCATTCAAATTTCAGTTGATGTGGCTTAGAGATCCAGCTCTTCATGACTGTATTGGTCAATGGTGGAGGCAAGGTAGCCCTGCATATGGGACAGCGATGTATTTGTTTCTTAAAAAAATCTAGTATGTTAAAAGGAAACTACAGATTTGGAATAGAACTTGCTTTGGAAACTTGACCTATAGGAAGAAGAAGGCACAAGATCAGCTAGATGAAATAACCAGGAAGATAAGGGAGGATGGACTTTCGGATAGCCTTCATTTGGAAGAAGCTAGAGCTGCAAATGAAGTAGCAGAATGGGAACTTCATGAAGAAATATATTGGAAAAAGAAAGCCCGCATTGATTGGCTACAGGAGGGAGGAAAGAACACGGCTTTTTTCCATCACTTGGTTCAAGCTCACCGTAACAGGAATTTTATTACCTCTCTTGTTACTCAGGATGGGACTTGTCTAACCTCTTCCCAGACTATCAACAGGGAAGCTATTCGGTACTTTTCTAAAATTTTCACCAGCGATCTAGTACCTGATGGAGGGGAAAAAAATACTATTTTAGATTGCATTCCTACATTAGTGAATGGAGATATGAATGAGAGGCTTATGCGACTAGTTTCTATGGAGGAAGTGGAGGAGATGGTTTTCAGTATGAAGAGAGGTAAAGCTCCTGGGCCAGATGGTTTTCTGGCAGAATTCTTCCAAGACTTTTGGGATATCATTAAGTGGGATTTGATGGAAGTGATTCAGGAATCTTACTCCAGCAAGTAAATGCTTAGAGCCTTGAATGCTACTTTCCTTGCTCTCATTCTGAAAAAGGAGCAGGTTGATAAGCTGGACATGTATAGACCTATCGCGTTGTGCAACGTGATCTACAAAATCATTTCTAAACTTATTGCACAAAGGCTGAAAGGACTCCTCCCTTGTCTTATTTCAGAGGACCAAGGTGGTTTTGTGGTAGGGAAACAAATATTAGATGGGGTGGTGATTGCCTCGGAGGCCATTCATTCTATGAGTATTTCACAGGAGAGGGCAATGTTCATTAAGCTTGACCTTGCCAAAGCCTACGACAGAGTTAGCTGGAGATTCTTGAGCAAAATTCTCTCGGCATTTGGTTTTAATCAAGATTGGATTAGATGGGTGCTCAGCTGCATTTCTACGCCTTCCTTCTCGATCCTTATAAATGGAGCACCCTCTAAGCTTAATGCCTCAAGAGGCCTTCGGCAAGGAGATCCAATTTCACTGTATCTGTTCATCATTATGGCTGAGGGGCTGGGGTGGCTCTTCAAAGATCGGGTCTCTCAAAATATTTTACATGGCTGGAAATGGGGGAGAGATATATCCTCCTTGACCCACCTCCAATTCGTTGATGATACTATCTTAGCTGGTAGAGCTCGAATCAGGGAAGCAGAGGCTTTCCAATCCACATTGGATAATTATTTGTAGGCCTCTGGACAAAAGATAAATGATCATAAATCCTCAATCTTCTTTTTCAATACGCCTGAGGCTATGCAGAGAAGGATAGCTGCCATACTGAGGTTCCAGATTCAAACACTTCTAATGACTTATTTGGGTATTCCCATTGTTGTGGGAAGGCAGCCCAGGCTTTTTTGGCAAAATGTGTTGGACAAGCTAAGACAAAAAATTAGTCATTGGACTCACCGATGGCTATCTATGGCTGGTAGAGTGATTCTCCTTCAATCTGTCATACAAGCGTTACCTATATACCGTAGCATGGTGCAAGTTACTCCAACATATTTCCTGAAGGAATATGATGCCCTCTATAGGAAGTTTCTTTGGAGTGGGAATCTTTAAAATACGAAATGGAGTCTTATCAACCGGGCAATGGTGTGCAGACCAAAGCAAGATGGAGGGCTTAGATTATGGTTGGCTGTTTTGGCCAGTCAAGCTTTAGCTGCCAAGTTGTATTGGAGGTGGTGCTCTAACCAATCCTCCCTATGGGCCCGCATTTTGACTGAGAAATACTTTCTGGGTATTGCTTCACAGGATATATCCAGACTTCTTCTTGAAGGTAGAGGCTCGATGGTATGGGGCACCCTTAAGGCTGGAGTGCAATTAGTAAAGTAGAGCCTCTTTTGGGTGTGTAATAGTGGAACCGAAGCCTTTTTCTGGGAGGACTCATGGGATGGAGTGCCACCCATATTAGTTTCACATCCACATTTGCAGATGCTTGCTGACTCCTTTCATGCTGCTGGATGGAATATGGTGATGCATTATAAAGAAGCTGTTAGTATTGGTTTGTCTATTGGTTACAGATGGAAAAACTCCTCCGATTGGCCACCGGGTGGTACGACAGAGGAGAAGCGTGAATTAACTCAAATCCTCGAGTCCAGAGGATGCAATTCTTTGTAAGGAAGTGATGTTCTTGCCTGGGGTGGAGCAGCAACAGGACAGTATTCCGTTTCTGCTGGGTATATGACTTTGATTCAACAAACTCTTAATGGAGATCAGTTCTTCTGGGGGAAAAAGGTGTGGAACCAGACATCTTGGCCCAAATGCAATTTTTTTCTGTGGCTCCTTACACACAATAAGTGTCTCAGATGGGACAATTTGTGCAAACGTGGCTTTCAGGGGCCATCTATTTGTGTTCTCTGCCATAATAGTGAAGAAACAGGTGAGCACTTATTCTTTCAATGTACCTTTGTTAAATAGGTTTGGCACATGTGGTGGATTGCCTGGGGCGTCCCCTACCACCATGTTCATTCACTGATTAAATTTTGGAACAAGCTGGGACATGCTCCAGCAAGGAGTTCCATCTTACAAAGTACCTGGGCTATTGGCCCGTCATTCATCTTATGGAATGTTTGGTTAGAATGAAACAGGAGAGTTTTTAGGGGCGTGCAGCTCGAGCTAAGTTCGCTATGGACAAAAATTATGAATTTGGTGCAGGAAACTCTGCAGGTTAAATGCTTGAGGGGCGCGGACTTGGACTTGAAAGCGGCTGGGTTATTCACTTGCCTGGGATTGGTCCTGAGCCCGAGCGTGGAGTCTAGGATGAGCAGAACGCTGGTGACTGGGAGATGTCCAAAGATGTGACCTGTCAACAGGATAGGCCGATGGACTTCCCCTGAAGCTGGCATAGTTAAAATAAATACGGACGGTTCCTCAAGGGGGAACCTTGGTGAGGCTAGTATAGGTGGTATCGCTCGGGATTGTTCTGGGAATATCAAGTTTCTCTTCTCGATTTACAAAGGTTGTCACTCAAATAACCATATGGAAGCAATGGCGATTCTGGAGGCTATGAAGTTCTACTGTCAACAGGGATATCATGAGGTTATCTGTGAATCTAATTCGCAAGTGGTGATAAATTTGGTGAATAATGGGCCTACAAGTAAAGTAGATTGGCATTTAAGTGTTATTATACATCAGATTAGGCATTTACATACTTCTTTCAGTTCTAGTTCCTTCAATCACATTCCCCGAGAATGGAATGATGTAGCTGATCGTCTTGCCAAATGGGCATCAGAGAATGGTCCCTCTTGGAATATTACGGATCAGGGAATGCTCCCTGCTAGTATGTATCAGGAATTGATCCACATGGTGGAGCAGGAAAACAATTTGTAACTGTGGCTTTCTTGTTTCTGAATAAATTTTTACCCCCTTTTTAGTTTTAAAAAAAAAGGAGACAATTAGAATTAAAAGACACTTTGAAAAAGGAAAAAATTCCACTTTAACTTTCAAGATAGATTTCCATTGAAAGGATATCCACTCGTTTATATACTAAATATTTGGCTAATGTTTTTTGAACTAACGTATGACTCCTCTTCTAGGATAGAGCTAAGGGCATCATTTTCTAGGTTGAGAGAGAAAATAGCAAAATCTGATTTAAGGGAATTATAATTGAGCATTTTCGAAGGATTTATGACTACCTCTAAAAGGGTTTTAACTATCTTAGATACTTCCCCACTAATCTCTATATTCTTTGACTTGGGAAAGTTCTTGGAGAGAGAAAAAGAACCTATAGTAAATGGTGACTTTTGAAACTCAATTCCTAGACTTTCATAAAGAGTAGAGGAAGCCCAATCTATAAAGAGACACTTTATCCTTCAAAACTAACCCATAATCTACAATAACCTACAGATCTATGTGTCACTTTCCTAGTGCATCCATAGAAAAGCTATAGAGAACATCACCAGGAGGATCACCACTCAACCTAGGTTTGGATGAAAGAATAAGGGAAGCTGATTTTTAATTTTTTTTAGGTGGGATGGAGTGAACTAGATTCATAATGGGAGAAATGAAAAATTATATATAGGTGATGTTAAGGTACCTTTAGAGGTGATGTTAATGTACCTTTATAGATAATGTTTGGGCTCTATTATAGGTGAGGTTAGGGTGACTTAATTAATTGTTATGTTTATTTTATTTATGGTTTTATGTCTATATTTATGGGTTAATGTTTGTGTGACTTAATTCATAACATTAAGATGAATTCATTTGTAAATTTATGTCCATATTTATGGATTGTCGTTTATGTGTCCCAAAGGCAACATTGTTTCCATCCTTTGCCTAACTTTAGTCTTTGTATTAAGGTAATTTATATTAAAGTCATCTATTAAGTCAAGTGAAAAGTTTAATTTACGATAACTCATATTTAAAATAACATTAGGAAAAATAAGTTCATTATTTTGTTTGGATTTAGGAAAGCAATCAGAAATATTGTGTTGAATTAAGAAATAAAGTATGAATATTATGACGTGGAGACCAAACTTAGAAATCCCATAAATTTATTTGAGATCTCATTTACACCAAAATGACCATATCATAAAATTTAATTCAAACATAACCCACAATATTTGGTTCAAGATATGTTTGGAAAATTTCAAAGGCCACACATAACCATCTGAGGTCTACAAATATAATTTAATGTTTTTTTCAATATTTTTCCATTTTTCAAATAACATATTATTGTATTTGAACATGAACTTGAGTTGAATTTCATATATTAGGTTAATTTTAGTGCTTACTATATCTATAAAAAAAATTAGGCCCATTTGAGTTTGCATGAAATAAATTAATAAAAGTAATAGTTGAAAATTTACTAGAAGATAAAAGTTACTAAAAATAACAATGTTCCAAAAATTACATCCAAGTCTGTTAGATTTAGGTATATTTTTAGTTATTTATATTTTCTACTTATGCATGTCAACTATAATTATGAGTTGAACATTATTTATGGAATCTTATGTAGTATTTTGTTCATTCTATGTGAATCAATAGATAATCTTACTTTCATGTAATTTTATAGTTTTATTTCTATGGCTATTTTTCTTAGTTTATGTTTTCATAATATTAGGTTTAATTCAAAAGGAGGGCATGGATATTGTTTTAAATTAGGAAATTAAGGCATGCATATTATATTTAATTAAGGGCATACATATTATACTAACTTTATAAACAGTGGATATATATTATCTTGTACTGAAAAATATGGCATTCATATAGGGTTCAATTTATAAAATTAAGGAATACATGTTTTCTAATTGATAAAGTAGGGCATTAATTTTTTCCATGTATACAATTTTAAGTAAATTGACAATTGATTGAGGATGAATTTAATTAATATTATGCAATAAAATGAAGGTGAATTAGATTCTTCATATGTTATATAGTGGAAATATGAATATTCTAGATATATTCTTACATCACCCTAATTTTTTTTACATATTTTATAATTATCGATTGTAAAATATGATAAAAATTTATATGAATTTATTCTTAGGCTCACTCAACAATTGAGGGGTACATAAAATTATTTAAACTTGACATTATTAAATATTTTCATATGTTCTACCTTTGACCCATATTGATCCATTTTTAATGTTTTAAGTATACTTAAAAGATTGTATTATATATATGAATCTTGATATTATGAAATGGTAGTTTGTATTCAACCCTCTATCTATATGTTCCAAGGTGAAACTCTTTCTAAAGGACCTAAGTAATTGTCAAGGTGGAAGGGAGGCACTAAATGGAATTAAAATTTATATGGGATTCTAACTAATGATTGTAAATACCTTGGTGCATTCAATTTAAGGCTTAAATATTCATGATTTTGTTAGTGCTTATTAAAACCCTTATCACAGTTTAATATAAAAGTATTAGAGGAATACTAAATATATGCATTCATATTCAAACATAACTATATGATTATGCACACTGATAAATGTTAATAATTTTTTTGAAACATATATGGTAACTCATTTTGATAAAAATGTAAATTTTATGTATTTTATAAGGAATTATGTCTATTATTATCCTCTACAACTACACTAAATTTATTCTTAAGATGGCCTTAGTAGGATTGATTATAATGAGGACTCTTTATCCATTAACATATATTTTTTAAATCGTGAAATATGTTTCAGTTAATGAAATTATATGTTTTTTTATTTAAATGATTATTTTATAAATAATTTCCATCTTTCAGATAAATGAGGTTAACCCAATTCCTTTTCTAGTATGAAGGAGAGGTAGAGCTCTAATAGAAGGAATGGGAAGGTGCCATAATTTTATTTATATTAGTTCAATTTGTGTAGGTAAATACCACTAGTGACATTTCTTCTCAATATTCATTTGTACCCTCTATCATATAGTATATTTTTTTTCTATCAATGCAGCAATTAAATCACCATGTTATTATAATTCAAATACCTATCATGAATAAGAGGAGTTTCTAATTACTCAACAAAATAATTGGTTTTAATGATGAAAAAATTTACCAAATTCAAATGAAAAATACCATACAAGCCTTATGAAGAGGATTATATAGGTTATTTGTAAATTCATAAAATATGTAAAGGATTGTATGATGTAAAGTTAAAAAAATTTAGATTATTCATTGTATGGAGAATGAATGAAAAACATCCTCCTGTTTACTAATGTTTTTGATGTTTGGGGACACAATATATTATACATCCATCGAATATATTTCATGTAGGATTGGGTATTTTTATTTTGGCCCATTCATCATGGAATGAAAAACATGTCAATATCATTTCATTCACATATTAATAATTTATGGACCTGATTAATCATTCAAATACTTTAAATTATTATCTATGCTTAAGATTAACATGTGATATTATGGTTTATGTTTAAATGTATAAAAAATTAGAGATAGGCTTACGAAGGGTTAGGAAATTTTAAAAATATATGATTGAAAATTCATATATGGTGTGTGTATGCCTTTGAAAATCTTTATGGGTTGATAAAAAAATTTAAATTTTGTACGTAAAATAAATATAATTGAAAATTAATGGAGTGTGGGAAAAATAAACAAAATGATATGCCAAATAAACTATCTCTTTTCATAATGGTTGAATCAATTAGGAATATTATATTAACAAAATATTTTCTTATTTAATATCACTATAACCATCCTAGTCCTATGATTCTAATACCATATGCTAGAAATAAGGCCTCAAATTCATGACATTTATTCATCTTTTCAGTTATGATGTTAAATAGATGGATTATTACAATAAACATGGAGACATATTTCATGAATATTTGCTAACATACATTACTATTTTTCATTAAAAATATTTAATATTTCAATAAATATTTATGTGTATTTTATTGAATGTATTGAAAATTTATGATGTGTTTATTGAGGTTCATTTCTTATATCTAAATATTTTAGATCAACGATCTTTCCCCTTGGTTGAAATGACACTATATAGATTATGTGAATAGGTATATATGGCCCATTTTGAATTGTGACTATCCAATGTATAATTAAAAATATTTACCAAGAAAGACATAAATTGAACGAATAATTAGATCTATAAATCTATTTATAATATATGAAAAAAATCACAACCATAGGATAAAACAATACATGAACCTAAAAGTAGTTCAATACATGAAATAAAATGATGCAATCATAGTTAAAGGTCTTAAATAATGGATGCCTTATACAATGCATTCACTATAATACACAACAAAAATATGTAAATAAATTGAAAAAGCATGGATATTTATTGAATTCAATTTATTGATTTTTAATAAACATACACACCTACAAAAATTTAACAAACAAGTTGAGATACTCAAGTCTACTTTTTAACTCACATTATTTGAAATTAAAAAATTATATTCACCTACCAAAAACTACTACAATATATGGTCATTTAATCCCATTTATTTTTCTTTTTTCATTCTATCATGAGTGTAGGGGCATGCTCACATAGGTGAAATACCCACCATCTTATATCAAGTGCTTAGAAATTGACTAACATCATTAATTTTTTAACATATTCATGATGATAATATATCATAATAGAGCATATTAAATAGTAACATAACTTGATACAGTATAATACATCACAAATAACATATTTCCCCTTTATATATTTTAATCCAACATCCCCAACAATAAATGGTCAAATAATTGATAATCAAACCCTTTTCTCCCCACCTGTTATATCAACATGACCCTTCATTGGCTCCTTAAATGTTTTAATTAAATTAATTGGTATAAAAATATTAAAATAACATGTGTTTTTACCATAAATCTTATATATATCATGAATATTACCTACCATTAATGTCAGGTTCCCAAATAGATATGGATTATACGGTAATATTATATAAGAAATATATGCCATAAATTTAATATATTGATGTTATACAAGGTCCTAAATTTAACCATATGTTTGAAACTTACCAAAATTTATTGCAGTAGTTGTTTGGTGAAGATACAACTCCTCTTACAACATTTTTAACACAAAAACTCTTCCTCTTCTTATATAAGAGTAAACAAGACTATGCAATAACTTTAGTGAATGTTATGATTCTCTAGAAAATACCACAAAATTTTATAAACACCTTGCAAATCTCTATAATTGTATGATAAATCAAAATATCTAACAAACCTTGCACAAATCTTCACAAGCTTCTTCAATTTAAGAAAATAATTATGTACATCAACAAACTTGTGTAAAATAATTTTTTTCCTTAATATTTATATAAAATAATAAATATTAAATAAAATATACTTAGATAATTTTCCTAATATAACATGTTTTTTAATTGATGTAGGATTATAAATGTACAAAAATGCTCCTCCATAACATAAATTAAATACAAATAACACAATGGTCAAGATAATATGATAACTCATTTTTTTCTCATCATTTTGGTGAACTTTATAATCATAATTATATTAAGAAAGATATAAGAATGGTTGTAATACACTAATTGAACCTGGAGAAATTCCTTTTAAATATATACTTGTGGGTTTAAAATAGATTAATTTAGAAGATGAAGGAATTAATTATATACAAAATCTATTTGAACTTTCATTTTTCAAATTCATGGAGATTAGAAAAATAAATTTGAATGCACATTAGCATTGATGGACTTAAATGTCAAATTTGGATGGTTAAATGTTAGTTTAATAACACTATTAAAGTATTTTAAAAACTATAATTATAAAATAATGATTATCTTATAAATCCTCTTCTTAATAGATAGATTATTTATTAAAAATAGTAGGTTTATATTAAAATGGACTATACATGTGTAGGTGACTAAATTGTGTTCTTCCACTAGATTAAAACATAATTCATTCATCATATATTTAAACCAAAAAATATATTATCTTTCTTCTGAATTTCATATGACAAATATGATGCATGCATCAACAATGATTTACTATTTAAGAAATAATATGTTCAGGATATAGTTTTTCTCAATCTTAAGTGTAATGAACCTTGTTAAAATTCTATTGTTATAGGATAAAAAATATTAAGGATGGTTTTTTAGTATTTCCCATTGATTATCAAACTACAAATTTTTTTAATCATTTCAGGTAGATTATATATCTATTGCCATGGCATTCCACAGGTTAATGCTTATACCAAGTTGTTCAGACAACAAAATTTTCACAAATTTATTACGAGAGCACAAAAATATTGGTATTCATCTCTCTCTCATTATATAAAATGATTTTTATCGCTCTCGCATCAAAAAATTTAAAAATAATGTTTAATATATCTGATAAAACAAAATTATTATACAATAGTATTGTTTCAACACCCGTGGATTCAACACTGAAAGTGGCAAGACAATGGTGTTGTTACTCTCCGATATAAGTACATTATTTTATCAACCTAACACTAAACAAAATGAAAATAGAAATAGTGTTTAATACCAGTGTAATAAATTAATAGTGTTATATAGTGAGAACTTATATCGTAACCAATGTTTTCGGTATTTTCGTAACAAATTTGCCTAGTTATTGTTGTCTATGATTTACTGTTTTTAATCTTGCACTAAATACAAAAGTATATTAGTTTTTAATGTAATAATTATACAAACTTGGTCTTATACCATGAGAGATATACCACCAATTTTTATGGTAGTCTTGTAGATTTTTTTTAAATATTATATTAAGATATGCGTGTGTGTTTTAATTTTTGAATAGATAATGCAATGCATTAATTATTGTATTATGTGATAATTAAGCTTAATTATGATAGGTCATATTAACAGATATAATATTATAATAATAATTAATTAAAAATGAAAAAAAGAAAATAAATCAATAATTTTAAAAAAATATAATTATAAATATAAATCAAATTGTAATGATAAATAATAATTAATAATTTTATAAATTATTGTTTGTATATTTTAGAACAAATTGATGTGTAAGGCTCAACAAATTATTTTTGAGATAATACAAATATTTTATATCCTTTTTATATATAAGAGGTTTTATTCTAGTTATTTTTATGAATATAACGTTAATTTATTTTTCTTAAAATAATTAAGAATATAATAAATAATTTTGTTATTAAAAATATTAATTAAATATATCTCAAGATATGGGGCAAAGGTAAAATACATTGAATGTGAATTTCATATCTTAAAACAAATGGGATTAATGATAACGCTAATTTGATGTCATATTTAACCTATACAATAATATTAATTAAATAAAAGTTTACTAATTATTATGTCATAATTTTAAAAAAAATAATTAAAATAAAAAATGTTGGAAAATTATAATAGTAAAAAATTATGTAAAAAGAAATTGGGGAAAAAAAATAAAAAATCTTCTGCAGAAATATTATTATAAATAATTAATTGTTACAAATAAATTTTGATTTATGTGGGTTTTAAATTATTTCATTTAAGTGTTTATATTGATTATTTTTTTAATATGACAAAAATAAAAATTAAAATTCTTTGGCGAGTATGTTATGGTAAAATCAAATCTTTAAGGTTTTAGAGAAAACATTTTGGAAAAAAAATATAGAATCTTTTTTAAACGCTTGGAAAGCTTTAGGGAAAGACCTAGAAAATTTTGAGGCAAATGTTTTGATTAATTTTTGCACCAATTCAAACTATTATGCAGATGTAATCGTTATTTTGAATTGTAGTGTAAATTGTCTCTGTGAGATAATAAAACTCAATTGTAAGGCAAGGCTATTGGCAACAAATTTGATTAACTTTGTACAAGTACTCAACATGGAAAAAATTAGGAGCATCATTGAATCCCTTCCATTCATTTAATGTTTATGAGCATGAAATTGTAAAGAAGGGGACACGTTGGTCACAAGATAATTCAGTGAGAACTCTTTTTGTAAAGTATATTCAATACCTCTATCTTATTAAATCAGAGATTCCAAACTTATGTTTTTCGTCTAAAGTTAAAATCTATAAATTATTTCTACATAAACTTCATATTCAAACTCTTAATATATCGAAAAAATTTAACATGGGAATTATTTTTTCCTTGATGTTTCTATTGTAAACCTTTGTTTCCCTATATTATGATCATTTTTAAAGTTAAGCTCACCTCTTTTCCTGCGTGGCTTACTATGGATTCTTGTGTATCGTTTATAATATGCCCATAAAATACGACATTTTTCTTGGAAAATTGAGGCAATGAGCTACGAAATCATTTTTTATTGACCCTTTACCTCCAAGGTATCCCTTAACTAGTTTGTCAGTTTAAGGTTTCCATTGTTGGCACCATGACATTATCAAATACTAAATGAATAACAACAATAAAAATCTATACACAGAACAAGAGTAAATAATTCTATTCTAAACAATATTCCTCTATTACTCATTATGTCAGGACTACCAAATGCAAATCATCTCCAAATACCCAAACAATTAATGTAACTAATCCTAGCATTATCGGAATAGTCAGTCTTAGTCAAATAACAGGCTTGACCATTGGAGGTTCCTTCCTTATAAAGAATACTCCCAAAAAAATTCAATACATGGTTTGATTTTTCTATTTTCTGAACAGTTATCCTGGATGTGCTAAAGGGTTTGTTTTTATTTTGTTTATTTTGCTTTGTTTTTTATTATCGTTATAATAATAAATACATTTAACTGAAAATCATAATAATTTTAGTTTTAAGAAAAAAATCAATACAAAGTTTCATTTTTTTATTTTTTTTTCCAAAACGTTGTTTCTATAGGGTGTGCTCAAAGGTTTCTTATTGAGTATCACTATATGAATCAATACATTGAATTAAAAATCATAATAATTTTAGTTTAAAAAAAAAAATTATAAATAAATATATTTATAAAGTAGAATTATAACAATCTTACATATCACAAAAAACACAAAGAACACGGGTTAATCACTATAGTTTACGCCAAGTATATTATATTCCAATATAAATAAACCAATTTATTTTTTATCTAAGAATAATATCTCCATCTCCAAAATGACTAGTTACATGGATCCAATAATAGTATAGACAAAACCCATCATTGAGAACTTAATGTTCCCTGTAAGATCAAGAATTTAAACTTTTGTGGGTCAGCATGACTTGGCATATTGATTGTTAAACCTTACAACCCTTAGTTTTCTTATAAATAATTAAAATTAAGTATAATAATCAAGATTAGTTAACATATATCTATTGATGTCTATTTACCTAAACGTATTACAAATATATATTAAATAATGTTTTTAGGTGTACATGCTACAACAAACTATTTTTAATGCAACTTGCAGTTCTAATCACTCATATAAGAGTTCACAATATACAACTAACAAGGGAACAGTACGACATCACCAACACTGACCATAATAGCTAGCGTTATACTACCTTCAATGAAGCATGTCAGTTCTATGTATTAAATAAATATCTTTTACTATTTATGTTCATATTGAAATTATTCTAAGCATAAAAATAGAATAAATATGGTACTCATGGCAAGTAGCATATCTATATTTAATGTGTAATTTTATCAAGGGAAACCTTTGTTATAAATGACTCAACAGTTTAGCATGGCTTCATCAGGGAGCATATAAGAGATACCTATCTTTATTCTATTGTCTCCCGTCTATTCTAACCCAAAAATATTTACAATAATCTATAACCAACAAATTTCGGTTTACACATTGAAGATGTAGACTAGGGTCTAAAGAACAGGTTCTCAATATATATATAATCCTGGAAATTGATAAACCAATGAAAGTAGAGGCTAAACATAGTGGGGGAGGCACCGTATAGCAAGATTACCAGATAAATTTACTAGAACAGGAGGTTGAGTTTATAAGTAGCAATTAACTCAATCAATGGTGAGCAAGAAAGATTTTTGAAGTTTGAAATCATTTTCACCAACTAATATTAACACCATTATTTTATTTTGTCGTTACTTGGGATCGTTCCAATGTCGTGTTAAACATGTAGAGGCATTGTAAATGCAAAATTTGTATGTAATGCACAAGTGAATTTTGAAATTTCTACCATAACTAGGAACTAAGTATTTCCATTTCTTAGTAATATTCTAAATATCGAAGAACAAGTGTCAAGAGATAAATTCTATTATCAAGTGAGACTCGTATAGAAATGTTGTAATTCCATCAATAATATATGATAGTTATTATAAATTGAAGTAAAAATTGATAACGCTTATTGTAATAGTAAGACAAGGTGGTATAGTTACTATTTTAACATTGTCCAGAAATCTTGGATTTATTTACTATGAAGGCCCCTACAGAGTTACCTATCTCCTTAGTAGAGTGTTAGGTACAATTGTAGTCTAGATTACGATAATCTTACAAAATTATAATTTCTGCCGTAAATACCTGATGAACTTTTTGTCCTAGCTTCAGAAAACCACAAAAGTTGCCTGAACTCACCAAACAATATTTATTGTATAGCTGTTTAAATTTAGAATTTCAAGTGAACCGTTTGGAATAGAAGGAAATCTTTTGGTAGTTGGGGATATATGTTGTCCGAATTTAGAAAAACATAATGAGACAAGAATAAGAATTAATTCAAATAAAAATCATGCAATAATAATAGACTATGCAAGTAAGAGAGAAGGCAAAATTGAAGACTTAGGGCAGGCAGACCAGAGGATTGTTTTAAGATACAATAGTCTTGGAAAGATCATGAACAAATGAAAATAGAAGCTCATGAAAAAACAACATGCGTCGCAACGAATAGTAGGGAAAGAATGTTTGAATAGTAATACGGGTAAAATAAATGTGAAGCAGAGAGTAAAAGGAAAGTATAGAAATTTTGGAGTTATTACAGGTGCTTTTTGACAGCTATGTCTATATTAAATCAGAATTACCAATCATACACTGTAACAATTTTTATAATTAATATAACATATGCATTTAATTGCATGTTTAGTTTAACTATACCACCCTTACTTTTAGATTTCATCTGGTTTTCTTGTATTTGGATTGTCACGTGCTAGCTTCGGGATTTGTCAGGGCCTCTATAGGATATTGATCTCATTATTTCTATTTTGGTTTTAGTGATGCATATTTGGCCTCTTTGCCCATCAATGTGTATCACAACCTTAGGTCTTTAGGGTTCTTTGAACATGGTAGCTAGTAGCAGTAGTTTTTGGAAACAAACTCAAATGTTTGAAGGAAATAATTATGATTTATATGGTGTATCAAGATGAAGACTATTTTATAATCTCTAGATTTTTAGGAATTTTTAGAATGTAATTATACTGAGGTTACAGATATAGTAGCATTCAATGCCTTCACCCAAGTATAAATAATGTTTTTGAAAGAGCTTAGAATGAAATATGCTAAGGCTTTAAGCTATATTTAGATGACATTGTCTAGTTTGATCTTTCCAAATATAGAAGTAACTACTCATTGCGAGTAATCGTGAGACATTATATAAAATTTATATCAAGGTAGTGACAAGGTGATGCTTGTCAAGTTACGGTTGCTAAGAAGGGACTTTGAGACCCTATATATGATAGAAAATGAATCAATCAACGAATTATTCACAAGGACAATGAGAATAGTAAATGCAATAAAGAAAAATGGAGATGCTATTGAAGATCATAGAATCTGAGAATGTGTTGAGGAGAATTACAATCAGATTTGATCATATACTTCTTGCTATTGAGTATTCCAAAGACTTGATGAAAATTACAATTGATGAGCTGATAGGTTCTTTGCAAACACATGAAAAAAGTTGAATAGGTCAACCACCTCTTCACATGAATAAGCCTCCAAGATGAATACGAATGTAAGAGGTAGGGGAGAGGAATAAGTAGTAAAGGTAGACTAACAATTTCAACAATGAAGAAGGTGAAAGATACAATCATCAATAATGACATGGAAGAGGAAGAGGAAGGAGTAGCATTACTTCAAGAGGTGGTTATACAAAAAGGTATGAGATTTCAAATGTATAATGCTATTATTGTAAGACATATACAAGTTATCCAAGTTAAAGTAATTTGATTTGGATAGGCAAAAAACAATATTTTTGAAGACACAAAAGGATAAACCTAATACATGTCAGAAAGGGGGAAATTTATTCATAGCGTGCAATATAGATGATCAAAGTAGTAGATAAATTTTGTATCTAGTTGCTAGATATAGTAACCATATGAGTGGGAACAAATACATGTTTAATAACATTAATGAGCCAATAAAAATAGAGATTACTATGGGAAACAATGAGAATGTCCACGTACTGGTAAAGGTACCATCTCTTTCCACACCAAGCAAGGTGATAAGAGATAAATTTAGGATGTAAATTATGTGCCTAGATTGAATTAAAACCTAATCAACATTGGGTACCTTGTCTAAAAATGATATAGTATTATATTTTAATATGTAGAGTGCATAATTTATGATAGAAATGAATGCAATGGGCATATTTCAGTATTAAATATTATAACCAATAGGATGTTTCCTTTGAGTACGCAAAGTGCGTTTGAATTAGTGTTTAAAATAGTGGTAGTGGTTGAGTCTACCCTTTTCCATCTTAGGTATGGACGTTTAAATTTTGGTGGGATGAACGTTCTCCATAAGAAGAAAATGGTGAGAGGGTTTCCCCTTATAGAATAACCAAACAAAGTGCATGAAGCTTGTATATTAGGGAATCAACATAGGAGTGTCTTTCCAAAGGGTATGTCTGATAGAGTAAAGAATCCACTTTAGCTAATACATCAATAACTTTATGGTCCTATGAATAAATACACCATATCAAAGAATTTATATTTTATGAAATTCATAGATGAATTGAGTAAAAAAACATGGGTGTATTTATTTGTAAGGATCACAAAGATAGGTTAACTATAGGTTATATGACTTCTCTTATGCATCCAATATGATTCCACAACAAAATACTCTGCTCTCCAAATGTAAACCCTAAACAATGATTCATCAAGTAAAATGTGGAAGAACATATTGTAAATAAGTCAAAATGGATGATTATCTCTATCTATTTCATGAAAATGAGAAAAAGATGTGTTTATATAGCCAAATCTAACCCTAAACCCTTTCACAATTTTAGCTGATAGAGTTAGCCTAGTCAAACCTATTTTTTAATAAATAAAGTAGTTTGGTCCTAGACTAGGTCATCTATCGCTAACCTAAATTTTAAGTATATGGTCATCCCATTTGAATTTATCTGGTAAATGATAAAAAATGGTTTTGACTTAGGTAGGGGATATTTCATTTGGTGAATTTCTTGGAGAGTGTGTAAAGGAGGTTATAAATCTTAACCCAAAAATAGTAAAACCCAAGAATATGAAACAATAATAGTAAAACCCAAAAATGGTTTGCCCACCCTTTTCCTGATTCACCCTTTAAGGCATGCACTTAGATAGATTGAATCTTGATAGGTTCCTATAAGATATAAATCATAAATAATTTTTTAAAAATATTGTGCATATATATATGCCCCACTCAATGCTCATCACGTGTCATGTTATTTTAAGATAGCATGGTGATAACATAAAATAACACAACAACACACAACATTGAGATAAGTATCTTGTAGAATTTTAAATCATAAAATAACTGAAAGTGAATTGATAAAACAAACTAGTTCTAACAAATGAGTAATTTATCTATACCTTGACTTACCTTTATCACTAAATGGTTATCTGTTATGTTTGTAGTTTTCATCATAAAGGGTGTAAATACCAATTTTCACAAACACTAAGGCAACAAAACATAAAGAGAAAATATAAAAAGATATAAGAAAGCCAAGATAACTAAAATGTGTAGCCATGATGCACTTGGAAATTTGGTAAGTTGGGGTGATAAATTATAAGTTAGGACCAAATGACCTAGTAAAAAAAAGGGTAAGTCAGGTAATAAAAAATTCAAGGCTATTAAATGTTTATAAAATACAAAAAACTATACCTTAACAACGAAAGGTAAAATACCAAATCAAACTAACAATCCATGAAAAATGAAAATAAAAAAACAATTTGAAAGTAGGTACAATCCTTACTTAAATAATGGTGGGTAAGAAATGGTAGAACAACATTGATGAGTGAGAAATAACAATCCTTACTCAATCATCAATGGGAAAATTACATGAAATGGAAAAAAATAGTGGTGAGTGAGAAGTAACGATCTAAAATCACTGAATAATTAAAAAAGAATAAAAATACAAATAACATTAATGAGTGAGAAGGAACAATCTAGAGTAATTCTATAGTGGAAAAAGCTATTAAAAATAGAAATGGACACCGTTTTATGACAAAAGGGGCATGATAATGAATTTTTTTCAAATAAAACCAAGGCCATTTTATAAATGTATAGTAATGGTATATAGAAAATATTCCATATACACTCAAGCATATCCTATTGTTCTAAAGATAGATAAGACCAAAACAATGTATTGTTAGCATATTTTAAGATGTGACGAGGGGGTAAAATAGAAGTGTGAAAATAGATTTAGACTCAAACTTTCCTACCAAGGGGGAATTAAATGGGTGTTAGGGTAAATGAACAAAAAATTAAGGTTGATAAACTCTTTATCAATATAAATACACTAAAATGAGGTTTTTTAAAACAATATGACTTTTAACATTAAGTAATCTGAAGAACTTCTTTGAACCACACAAATATTAGGTCATCAAATTATGTATGAATATAATCTCATTAAGATTATATGCATCAAAATTAAAATGGACATACGTTTCCAAACATGTTCCTGATTCTTAAGGACCCTTTATAGAGTCATCATTCAATTGTAAAGATTGGCTACTTATGTGAGAAAGTAGATAGCACTATAAATTATTTTGAATTCTTATATTAAAATATAATAATCTACTTCACCCTAATAGATCTCAACTCTATCACGAGTCCAATAATGGAGTTTGAATTTTGATTAGGAATAGGAGATGTGTTATAAATCATGACTTTTAGTGTGATTTCAGATTTTTATTTTTATATTTAATTTTGAAAATTACCCTTTGTTTAATATGTCTTATCTTTTATATTTTTATGGTTTTGCTTCTCCTCATCCATACATATTTAAATAACCAAACATTGGTGCTAAAGATGACTTAAATTTGAAAACTTTGGATTTTGGTAGCTAATAAAGAGGGCATAGAAAGCATGGTGTATAATAATCTTATTTATTTATGTTAAATAAAAATTTTATCTTGATTTTGACCATGTTTTATCAATAGTGGAATGCAATTAAGGGAAATTAATTGGAAATAACATGAAATTATTTGAATTACATCAAATCATAAAAAATGTAAAAGTATGAAGGAGATACAACTATGGGTAAGTATGATTCCTTATCATAAGAATGTAAGTTTAGGTAAATATTATTACATAGTTTATTTATTGAAGTTTTAACCAAAAATAAAAATAAAATAGAGACTAAGAATATGGGATCACAAGCTTGTAACCATTTTTTAACCTTATAAATAAAGACCACTCTATTTTAAAACAATGTGTTGAATGATATGTAAATTTTATGATGAGCACATAGTCTTATATATGATATTAAATTTCAACTCATGAAATATAAAATCAAGTGGGGGAAAATGGTTGAAAAAATGGTATTTATGAAGAGTGTTTGATCCTATCCATGGTCTTACACTACAACTTAGAAAATAAAAACCCAAGTGGGTGAAAAATAGTATTTGTGAGGAGAGTCTAGTCCTATCCATGGTATTTTACTAAAATTCACATTAAAAAAACCCAATTGGGTGTAAAATTCTTTGAAAAATAATAAATTTGTGAATAAAAGAAAAAAGGTATGAAAAATCAATGTATGAATAAAAAATCCATTTGTGAGGGAAGTAGGATCCTATCCATGGTGTTACAATGTAACTCAAAAATTTAAATAAAACAAAGAACCAAAGGAGGGGACTCAGGCTTATGTATAGTATAGACTGCCATAGATGATGAGATCATTGAAGAATTCCTCCAATGAGTGTTAGTAGGACAATGTATAGATGTATGAAAAGAAGGGAAATATTTAACCCAAGTATTTTTTCAAAAATTCTACATTAGTGAGATCTATGAAGACATGGCCATCATGAGTTTTTATATAATAAGTATCATGACCAAGAATGTCTTTCACTAAATAGGCACCCCGCCATTTTTGGGCATACTTTCCTTCCTAATCATGGGTATAGTCTAATTTGAGGACCAGATCACAAACATTAAAGGTGTGGACTCTAACCTTTTTATTAAATTGTTGAGTGATGCAAATCTTTTATTGACAATTATGTTGAAGAGTGACCAAACAATTTTCATCAATAAGGTCTAAGGCATGAAGGTGACCTTCACTTAATTTTTCATCAGGAGTGACACCATGAAGATGTATACATAAATATGGGAGTTTGACTTCTAATTATAAGATGGATTCAATACCATATACTAGTTATAATGATTTTGCCTAATGGTAGTACATATGATAGTATGGTTGGCCCAAAGTGTGGAGTATAAGTGAAGATGTCAATTAGTGCAGGTTTTTTGGATGGTTTAGTATAAGATCTTATTGATAATTTTTATAGTAACCTCACCTTATCCATTGCATTATGGATGTTAAAGTGTGGAAATTTTGTGGGAAATTTTAAATTTGGCACATAACTATTTCATGTCCCTTTATTTTTTCAATTACCACCATTATCATTAATAATAGTATAGGGAACTCAAAATCAACAAAAAATCTAGTTAAAGATAAATATAGAAAGAGTGGTTCTCATGGTATTGATAAGAGGCATTGATTCTATCCATTTACTAAAATATTTAATATTAGTATGGATAAAAACATGACCATATTTTGTCTAAGGTAATCTACCAATGAGATCTAATCCCCACATAGAGAATGACCAAGGAGTCTCCATGGTTTAGATCTCAACTAGTGGTGAATGGATTACATTATCATGGATTTGGAAAATATTACACTCTTTAGAATTATCAATAACATCTTTCTATAAAGTAGGCCAAAAGTATGCCATACACAAACATTTGTGTGTTGTATTATGTTTGTTATAGTGGAAACTAAAAATTCCCACATGTACTTATTTAAAGAGAGGAAGAACCTCTTCTTGCATCACATAGTGGAGTAGGGTACCTTTTGTATTAAATAAATAAAGGGTATTGTATTAAAATACATATTTAAAAGCTTGTTTACATATTTTGGAATTTTTATGAGAATCCATTTTGGGAGGATAGGTTTTATGCTCAAGGAGTTGGATGATATTTCTATATAATGGGATTTTTTGAATAGTGACAACCTCAATATGACAAATGAGTTAATCATTTGGTTGAATAGAAGAGGGTGATTTTCTTATTTGGATAATAAATTGGGAATCATTCAATAATTGGTGAGGATGAGATAAGGATCTTGAAGAAGAAACAGAATAAACTATGAATTTATGATCACTTTGAATTGGCTCAATGGTAAAAGAAGCAAAATCTTTGGAAAGTGTGGTTGGAATTTGATGATAAGCCAATTAATTTTAAATTTTACACTGATAATCACCATTAACATCGTGTGATATAAGTTGTGAGTCACATGAAGCATGTAGATATGGGAAATCCAAGTCAAATGATGATTTCATACCTAAGATGAGATCTTCCTATATAACCATATTACTAATAACAATAAAATTTAACCTAAATGTTAGAGGGAAATAACTTGCACTAAATCCTTGAATGCATGTAGTCACCCTCAAAGTCAAGGGTCCAAGTGAATTCATGTAAATCAGTGATAAGTTCAGTGATATCTTTGATATCTAATTTAGATTTAGTGTTATCAAAAATGATATTTGTATCTTTTTGAATATTTACCCCTAAATCATCATTTAAATTATGGAAATGATATTTGAGGGAAGATAACATAGCTAATACCTTCATTATAAAGAATGTTATCATTAGGTAATTTATCTTGAAGGTGATTCATATATGGTATATGTGAAATTACAAGTTGGTCATCAATAAATTTCCATTTGATATATTTGTATGTAACAATGATAAGGTTAAATTCTATCTAGAGGATAATCCATTAGCCAATTCTATCTCTAGGTAATAATGATTTGGAGCGGAAATGATGAAGTAAATTGGAGTGGGAAATCACATAATTGGTTTGAAAAACCACACAATGATGGATATTTTCAACTATGAATTAGATATCAATGCAATCACATTCTACTTTAGTATAATGTTTTTTTTAGTCAATGAGACATTGACTAATATACTAAATAACATATTCTCTACCATTATCATCTTGTTGTGAAAACATTACCACAGCTAATATGGGGGTATAATAAGTGTATATGATTAAGGGATCATAATTAGAAGGTGGTTAAAGGGTGAGAGGATGGAGTAAAGATTATTTCATGTTATCAAAGTATTTCTAGATTGAATCTATCTATTCTAGAGCATTGCCCTTTTTTATAACAGAATTAATAGAGTAGATACAATAATTTATTTTTAGGATAAACCATCATATTTCACCAAGATTTCCAAGGTAAGTTTGAATGTTGGGAATAGAATGAGGTATGGGCATGTTGGATATAGTGTTTATTTTTTTAGGATAGACATCACTGTCACAAAGAGATACAATCAACATTATACATTTCCTAGAACATGATGCTAAAGACACACTTGTATCAGTTAAGTTAGACTTTGTATTTAATTAATCAATAAAAAATGATAGATAATTTATTTTTATAAGAGAGTATATGGGGATTAATTTTCTAATAAAAGCCTACCTCTTGACCTCATACAATTAGAAGGAAAAGGAGATGCAACCTTGTTGATTTTAATTAAGCATCAAGGGGTTATACATTATTGGTTTGACAAAATATTCAAATTGAAAGAATTTAGGATTGTATATTTGTTCCTTATTTATAAAAAGGATCATTAAGAAAAGGGACAACATGAAAAATTTGATGGTTTATAGTTCAGTCCCTACCAAATGTCTGAAATCTTTGGTAAGAATGCTTTCCACCTAAGGTGTATTATTGGTAAGGATGTTCCATTCCCTATAAATGGAAAATTGCTTAGGCATTAATTTAAGGATTGAGTGTCTTGGAATCCCATATGAATAACTTCTCTTTTACTTTTTATTTTCTCCTTCGTGTTACTTTTTATAGTTTAGGTTTGATTAAATTTCCTATTTGTTTTATCCTCTTTATTCACCTAGTTTAGCCTCATCATGCCCCTCTTTAACAATAACAACTTGTTTTTGGCTTTAGGGTTGCCCTACTAGATTAAAAAATGATAATGTTAGGTTTTTTATGTAATACTAATGGAATTCCTTATGTCCTAAATGTTAAAATATTGTTCACTTGTCTAAATGAACTATTGTGTTTTCCTTATATGGTTAAAGGGTGGATGCTTATGATTTAAAATATAACATATGCATATATAAATGCTAAATTTCATGTGTTAAGGATCATCAAATACATACAACAAAATAATTTAAGGATGATGCAACCCTAAAAATTTTAGCTTTTATTTGATTAACTATGCACTTATTTATTATCACTTGACCTATGGATTAGTCCTAAACTCTAAATGGATGAAAATAAATTTAAATATCCTTTAAAAAAAAAATCTAAATTTTTTTCTAATAAATTTCTCCTAAAAAGGGTGATCATGGAAACCTCCACAACATGCACTATGGCTTGGCTGGTATTATATAAAGTCCTTAGGAAGGGACCATAGGTATCTCTATCAAGGGATATGAATGCTTAGATGGAATAAGATCAATGTCAATCCCATTCCCACTAATCTAATATTATAAAATAATTCTCCTTGAAATAGTTAATTTTAATTATGTAGTTTTTATTTATTGTGTATACTTGCAAAGTAACTAAATCAATCACATAAAATCATTCATCGATGGTCTTTACATAGAATTCTAATTTAGTATGTCACGTGTTGCAGTAGAATTTTTTTTCTACATATTTTCTATTTATAATGTAATACTACTTGAAAAAAATGTTTGTATTTAAAAAGGATCTTAAAGATTTTATATTCTTGAGATAATAAAGAGTATCTCCCAGCATGAGTTTTAATCTATTATTTCTCGCACAAAATGTGCCATTTTCAGCTAAAATAGTAGCACTCTTTTTCCTATTATTTAATCATAGGGAGTTTTAATGATATACTTTTTTAAAACTTTCTCAATTTAGTTATTTGTAATATGATAGGTTCTAAGTGATTTAATTTATTAATTATTGATGTTTTTTTATGTTGAAAGTGTTTAGTCCAAGATTTGCATCTAAAAGTTAAAAGTGGGTTTCTTGAATATATCTAAAGTTGAAGGTTTTCATCATATTAACCCATGGTTTGAAAAATATTTCAAATTTATTATTTGAGGGAAATATGAAAAACACTTTCTTTAATTGTCTAGCTTTTATAGAGACTTATATAGTCTTCTCATTCACTTCTACATTCATACAATAAAATTAAATATATGCTTTTTCTTTCTTTAATTTTTTCCTTAGTTAATTTCCTATAAATCAAATTGATTTTTCTAAGTTTCCTATGAAATTTGATAATTTATTTCATTACTTTACCCCCCTTTCAATCCACTTTTATTTCAAATTTTCCCTAAATTGACTAAAATTTCTTAATGATAATTTATTTCCTTAGTAAATTTAATTCGAATGGTGTAAAGTTGTTTTTGTTTTCATTAAAAATAGATTTATATCACTAATAATCTATGTTATTATTTCTTAATTTAAATTAATTGTTCATTTTTATTCATAGACTTAGTCATTTCAGTCTGAATTCTCATAACCATTGGCATTTTTTTGTAAATTTGTTGACTATGCCTTTTAATGTTGTGCTTATAGGCATTTTATATCCTAGTGCCATCTTTCAATATCTTATTCATTTAAATCCCATTACAATGGCCTTTAACACTTAGTCAATGTATTTTCAAATGTTTCTGGGGAGTGATGATGTTAGTGTGGATCTAAATGAGAGGGTTAGTAATATGATACCATTGGCATCATTATAATGACCTAATATACCATAACTATCCATACAAGTGAAACGACATTTGCACTAGAAATTCAGTGGTAAAATTCCATGTTAAATGATCTGAATGGTCTTTTATCCCAGAGATATCCATACAAATAATAAGTGGTGTCAAAAATCCATCAACAATTAGGCTATCTAGTTGTTGCCACATGCTATCATCTAAGTGATGTGTTATAATAGAAATATCTATATAGTTCCATTGATGTAATCATATCTCTAAGTGATTTGGTGAAAGGTATGATGCCACATGGTATAATCTCACTACTCTTCAACTTTGGAGTGATTTGTGCAACTTGAAAGATATTAAGAGCTTCAAAAGAGTGAGATTACATTAGGTGGTGAAATATCACTTCATTTTAGCAAAGAATAGTCAAAAATAAATAAATCCTTGAGAGAGTAGTAAAATAAAAATGTGTACCTACATTTATTATGACTCCACAAAAAAATATGATGGATGCATAGCCAACCAGGCACTAGCTTAGAATTAACATCCCATTTAGCCATGAAAAGTATTAAAAATTGAGATATGAGATCACATTTGAGATAATAAGCACCGTCAATATTGAAACTAGTTTCTCAAAAATTATAGGTCTCTAAAGTGATATATGTCATCCCATTGATTAAGAAAATTTATCATAGAAATATGTGCAATCAATATAATTATGGCCACTTCATCTAATTAACCCCAAGAAGTAAATATGGAAGTCCACACATAACATGGATGATTGAAAATTCCAAAAATATCCCAATAATAATCACCATAAATATTAAAGTAAAATATCTATCCATACCCACCTTAAAAAAAATAAAATCAATATGGTACTAGTCGTCACATGGTGTGCATGAGAAACAGTCCCCAAAAGAGATAATGAATAATAAAGATGATATTTTACCTTAAATATACATGATTTTAGAAGTTTCTAATCATGATAAATATCAAAAATATAATAGAATCCTAACTTCATCCCTCAATTACCAATGATTAATTTCAACTCCACCATTAATGGTTTGAGTTGCCAATAATTGGCAGGGCTTAACCGATTCATGTATATATTGAACTACAAAGGCCTTTCAAAAGGATAGATATATATGAATTTTAATACAAATATAGAGATACTTTAGCCATTTAACTTATTACACTTTATTATTTTTATAGTAATGTCTTCCTTCCTCATGTTTTAGTCTTGCTATCCCATAGGTGTTCTTAGCACTTAGATGATTGTATGAATCCCATACTATGTTAATCAAAAGGAAAATGTTGATAGTTTTAAGGGTTTTGAGTTTGCGTAGTAATTTATTTCACATTTTTATGGTAGTTTTATGTTTTTTCTAACAATAAAACTCTATATATTCCTTCAGCATATTTAGTTTGAGTTGTGTTAGGTCTAGCTCAACTGAAGATTGGTTTTACTAGATTCATTCAAGTAGATAGTTACATATTCATATATGTTTTTAGTAGATGTTTTACCTATTTATCCCTATTCTTATACACCTTCTTTATGATAAAATTATTTTAGGATCGAGAGGAATCTAAATTTAATTGTTCATGATTGTTATTTTGCCATTTAGATTATCATCATTACAACATTTTTGTATTCATAAAAAAGATAAGCTATTAAATAAATCATTGATTTTTAGTTCGTATAAATCTATTGAATTTCGATTTTTATTAGAGGATGAAACTTAAAATAATGTAACCTCTCTTTATTAATATATTAACTAAAGCTAAACGTTAAGTCAAATGATTAAAATAATCGTATTACATGGAATAAGTTGACATTAGTCAACTTAGTAAGCACCTGTATACCATGACCTGGTACATTTAATACATTAGTAGGTATACTATTCATGAGATATCCATCCTTTTAGGATAGGTAGAAATTAACAACCCATTTTCCTGATTGTTGACTCATGTTGAATGATGCATCAACATGTTCTAGTGCTCAAAGGAGTATCAACAATATAAGATATACTAGGATTCATTATTTTGATTGATTTTTATAGTTGATCACTTTCATGTTTTCTCACATATTTTTGTGTGCTAATTGATCCATAGACAACTCACACACTTATAAACTTAATCAATATATCCAAATAGGGTCATGTCACAAATACATGACCTCCACACTTTCACAATCTCCAATTCATTTCTAGGATTTAGATATACCCTTGGGTCAAAGTATATACATTGCACAAAATTTGCATTGATTTAAATTAGAGTTTTTATATTTATAACACACATACTCAATATTAGATATATTATAGGTGCATCTGCTATGATATTTCACCAAAAATTTCAAAATTTACCAATTATACTAATCACTAGGATACACAATTTACATGAGGATGTAGTGTTATTGAGCCTTTATATTGAAAAATTTTGTTCACTTTATAGGTTAAAGTTAATAAATCATTTACTCCAACCATATTTATATATTTAAGTGATTAAACCATCTAGTATCCCCAAATTTATAAAAGGATTTCACTAAGTAATTAATCCTTACAATATTATATATATTCACATTTGAATTATGTAACTGAGATATAATGATCTCAATGATCATGCCACAACTCATCCCTACACCAAATTGGGGGCATAAAACCTTTTTTTACTATTGGACGACGAATGGAGCTTGGTAAAATTATGAAGTATATTAGACGGAGTCATGTGGAAAATTTATTATTTTATATTTTATATATCTTTTGTATGTATTGGGCCTTGTAAGACTAATTGGGAAATAAAATAATGTGAAGATTTTATCATTTTGTATCTTGAACAACTCGAATGTGAAGAGACAAAAAAATTGTAAAAGATTATATATAACAATTTGATGTAATAGAATATGGTTCAATGTGTTGATAGATATTAATAGAATCATTATGTTATAGTTTCACTTATCTTATTTTATGTATGGTTTATGCATAGTGAATACTCTATTTTTATTTAATCTATTATCAAATGTAAGACTAGTTATGCTCTAGCTTTTTTTACTGTCTATTTATTCTATCTCTTAGGTGCATCTTTCTACATCTTAGATAGTATGTAATATTTTCATATCTTTTGTGTCTATTGTTACTCTCCACTATGTAAGTTATCCATGTAATTAACACGTTCTAAAATATTTATAGGAACCTTTGATAAAAAATGGTGTAGTGAGAGTGGAGCCTAGTTAGATGAAAAATGCTAAGATGGTTACAAGGGAATAGAGATGTATAAATATGGCTAGATGAGACAATCTATAAATTTGTAGTGGAATTGGCATGAAGAGTCAAATAAAATGCAAATGAGATTATCTAAGGACACCTCTATGGTGAAATATATGAATTATTTTGGTGTCAATTATTAGGATTATTTGTTTTTTTATAGCTATATTAGAATATTATTACTTTAGCCCTACAAGAATATAATGTATAATCTGGACTAAGGAAAAACTAGATAGACTATGAAACCTAGATATTAATTTGTCCCAAGTAGTAGATTAATGGATGAAGACTACAATAGATGACTATATTACTGAGTTAGTATTCATATATTTTGAGGCTACACAAGATTTATTTGTCCAATGAATCAGAGAGAAATTTTTACGTTGAATACATTTGTTGACAGAGTTGTTGGTTTTGGAAAAGGCCATGTTGCCTAATTCAGCCATCATTAATTAGTTACTTCACGCACTATGGGGGTTCATGTAAGAGAAGTGAATGATGAAGAGTTGAGTAACAATAACTTTAACTTGATCCTAAAAAATGGAAGGTGAAAAGACTCAGAGAAAAAAATAAAATTTTGGGAATATAAATTCAAATATGACATCAAAGAAGATGAAATAACACAAATGACCTTGAAGTTACCATGAATAGGACTAGGAATATATCAAAAATTGCCTGAGATGGTGACATACAAATAAATCATGATAGAGAAGAGAGGTTACTGAGAGAAGACATGGTAAATGCTGAATTAAGAGGGTATGTGGAATATGAGAAGAGGCCCAATGAGAAATAATATGCTATAATTAGTAATATAGAGATATACCAATTAGGATGCAGAGGTAGATCATAATTAATTGAATGGTTTTCAGCTAGAACAAAGGAAATTTCTTGGGAAAATGTTAAAATTGAATGTAGTAATATTATAGGTTAAAGTTTGAATCTAGAGGAATTTAGAAATAAATGTCATTAATTTCAAGGGTATGCATCCACCAAGACCACTTTATTTATATAAGGTATAAAAAGTATAGAGAGTGAAGCTAATTTAGGTTTGTTTAATTCCTTTACTGACAAGTTTGGAAGGATCAGTGTATAAACCAATCAAACATTATAAAGAAGTTACAATAAGTAGGATTTCTTTTTACTCATTAAATTCTTAGTGCGTATTAGCCTATAGTCATAGTAGACTCTACATAGTCACCTAACAAGTCAAAAACCAATTTACATTCACCACTAGTCATAGTTTTTAGTGTTCATACATCTATAGTAACAACTACTATCCTAACAATTACGACACATAATGGAGGTATGTTTATGACTTACTAAATGAAATGGATTGTAAAATGGGTAACATGAAATGATGTGAAGAAGTTTAATCTTTTAGGGGAACTAGGAGATGTTACTTGGAGTTTATTTTAAAAAGAAATCTAAATAACCTTGAGCTCATATAATTTAAATATGTTTTACTATCAAAATTTATGTTAAAACAAGTTCCACTTAGGTTATTCAAGACCTGGATAAAATTCAAAAAATACAAAGAAATAGTTGGACAACACGATTGTGGGTTTTCTAATGTAATGAACAAAATCAATTTTATTTAAGACAAAGATAAATTTTATTGGTTCATAGAAGGTTTATGACCAAGAATAAGGTTTTTTATTTTTCAATCCCAGTTATTTACCAAGAATAATGCTTAGTATTTTTCCATATGAGTTAAACATATGGAAGATTATGTTGTTCTTCCACAGATGGGATCAAAAGTAGAATCTAATTTAGATGACTTTATGATGAAGACGAATGAGATGGATGAAAATGATAATCCTAAATTAGGCTTATGGTGCATATAATTTAGATGTGATAGATATCAAAGGAATGAATGTCCAATAATTAAAACATAATTTTATGTAATCATTATGGTAGTTGGACATCCAAATTCGAAGGGATATCTTCTACAACAGTGCATCGAAATGTCAAATAACATGTACAATAATATTTGAAAATCTATAAATCATGATGAGACAAATTACCAATATTTTCACTAATTAAATAAATATGTAATGAATCACATATTGACATTTGTGGCTTAGTAAATACCCACTACAAAGTAAGAAATTCTAGGACCAGATGTGGAGATGACAAATGCAACTCAAGGTAGTATGGGATGGGTGCCTTCATCAAATTAATACCAGATGCCTTTATCACCACAATATAATCCACAAAACCTATCAAGATATAATAATACACTATCTCCATCATAAGAATATTTTTTAAATATTAAAAACCCTCAAAAAAAATAAATCTTTCACAATGGTAGGTAAACTACACTCTAAATTCCCCTGAACATTATTATTGGGGATATGATGCACAAATGAATTAGCAAGGAGGATATGTTTCAAAATAATCCCAAGGGTGTGGATACTAATAGAATAGAGAAGTTTAGAGAGGGGTATATAGGCAAGGATATTTTGGCATATGTCAAATAGGTCCCAATAATGATAATTGTCAAGTTTGAACCTGTATGCAATGTTATCTATGTAGAGTATATAAAATCAGCATGTGAGGAACTATCACACCAATCCTTAGAGAGAATTTTATTATGTATAAAATAAGTTTTAAGGTCAACATAAAATAGAATATTTCCCTATTTTATATAAATAAATAAAGGAGAAGCTAATGCACATGTAAATATGATAAATGTGCATCCAAAAGAAAATGTATTTGTGCAAGCCATCACAAGGCAACAAAGCGTTGAACAAGGATTACCTCCTTTAGAGATTCATCAAGATTATGGAATTAAAAAAGTTTAGTTGGATAAGTATCCTAGTCTTACTATATAAAAAAATTTAATGTATCAAAATATGAAGGTATTACAATAAATACAACATAAACAAGTTTTCAATGAGGATAATAGATATATAAATGGCCAAATTTATGGGAAATTTTTTATGATAATGAGTCAAAATGACATTGTGATTACTTTACCTGATCTAATAAAAGTAATTAGTAAATTATGAAAATACGATATATCACAAAATATGACTAACCTCCTTCACAATATCCTATATTGTGTGGAGTGATGATAAATAAGGGTCAATAAAGTAGTTTAGTATATCAAGACCAAGAAGCCTTAGGATGTGGATTCATAAACAAATATTGATTTGGTCAGATATGATTCCTTGATTAACATGGGAATCCATTGGTTGACCAACTATAAGCTAAAATAAATTCACATTAAGCTTAGATGATTATGGTAGAGTCAAACACATTGGTTGGTTATAATTTATTGAAATTAAAGTAGCCAAGCTTAGCTTACGAGGGGATTTTCAGGTCATCGACATGAAGACAATAAATACCCATTACCCTTAATCTATAAAAAATGGTTGTATGATGTATAAATGACTATTAACACTATTCACAATCAATTAGAAGCACATCAAAAAGAGAAAATAGTGGTCAAACCTTTTTAAAAATCTCATCAAAATCCATATATCATCCTTAAAGATCCATAGTATCCTTATTCTTATCGAGAAAATAGCTGGTTTAAATAGGGTATAGATTAAAATAAAAATGGGGTGTTGTCTATAGAATGTTAAAACTGGATACTAGGTATTATGTAACAAGAACAACAACTGGTATTAAAACCTATTATTATAAAGTATCTGATTAAGAATCTTTAGATCAAAGATTATTTTTATCCTTTAGTCTATTCACTGGAAAAATATGAGGTATACTTACTATATAATAATAGTTATAACTATGATGGACTATACTAAAATAACTGTAGAAGGTATTCTACCTTGGGATTCTATGTTGTCCATAACTGGTGACTTGGATGTGCACATCTTGAATGGATCTCATATAGATCAACATTTATGATCTATGTGCATGGTGTTTGTTTCATAAATATAGATACCTCAATATTTTATGATATAAGATCTCAATCCATTCATATTGAGGATTGAACACCATTTACCATAAGTGGAACAATGAGTCAGTGTACTTATATATGTAGTGAAAGACACTATTGTGACATGGTGGGACATACAAAAATAAAAAATATAGTGGGAAGAATCATGTGAAGTCTTATGTGCAAGGTTTTAACTATCTTCTAGTGTTAAAATAGAATGGCCTTTCTTTTAAGAGTGTCAATTTATATAATTTCACATCCATTAGTGCAAGGATATATGAACCACACAAAAAGTATAACCATGATATTGGGTGCAAATATTTAGTCAGACCCTTACACATATTCTAGTAGCTTGGTATAAACATCAATAGCATATAATGGAACCTAAACATTGGGCATAAGTTCAGTAGAATTTTATTCAAACTTTTGTGTTTGAATATGATAACCCACTAGTACATAATGACTTGTAGAGAATTAATTTTTTTATATGTCATGGATGCACAAAATAGTTTAAAAATTTAGATGAATCATTATATCACAAGGAAGTTACTTAGGAATTATATTTCACACTACAAAATTACGAAGCCAACGAAAAATAACAACTCTAGGTTCAACCACGTAATATAATAATCAATGGCATGATAAAATCAAGTGATAGTGACAGTGATGGAAATCTCGATATAGAAGGCTTCTTTGAGCTCCAACATGAAGTTGAACCTAAACCAATGCAAATCATAGATCAAATAGAATATGAGAAACTACATAATATTAAAATTCTATAATGTTTTGTAAAATGCATTCTATAAGATACTTTGGCTAGTGGATTAGGCAAGACATATCATGAACCTTTGTGAAAGATTGAAGGAAATATTAGGATTGATTCAGTATCTAAGATTAAAAAATTAGGAGATTTATAGGTTCAAGGGTAAATATGTAAGGCCTTATAGTTATTAAATGATTATCAAGATTTGTTTCCAAGAAAATTTTGAGGCAAAAGGATCAGATCCATCTCTGGGAGAAATGTATCTAGAATAAAAAGAATCTATGCATGCTATCAAAAATTTAGCTTACATGCTCAATCCTAATATGAAGACCAATGTAAAGGCCAAAATTGATCAAATGTAAGAAGTGATAATTATTTACCTAGTTTAAAAGGTAGAGCGGGTGAGTCCCGTGTTTGTTTTACCTATGAAAATAGGAAAAATTTGGGTGTGTGAGTATTACCACACACTAAATGATGCTTTTGTCAATGATCTATTTCATATTCATTTCATATATGAAGTCCTCAAATTCATGATTGGGATGAGGTATACTCATTTACGTATGGGTTTAATGGATATAATAAGATTATGATTTCCAAGGAGGATCAAGAAAGACCGCCTTCACTACTAAATGAGTATCATGTGCATACAAGGTAATGCCTTTTGGTTTAAAGAGTGCACCTGATGTATTTTCTAGAGATATTATAAATGCATTATAATATTTCATTCACGATTTCATAGAAGTCTATCTAGATGAATCATCCATCGTCTCTCTATTTAAAGAACATTTTTACAAACTAATATTGATGCTAGAGTTATGTTAGGATTTGTGCACTACATCAAAATTAAATAAGTGTCTATTCTTTACACCTTTTGGTTTTGTGATGTGCCATTTTATGTGTAAATATAATGTTTTTAGTCAACCTAGATAAAATTATTATTATAGTAGGATTGACATATCCTACTAATTTAACTAAAGTGCATTCCTTCCTTGGTTATAATAGATATTATCAAAAGTTTTTAAAAGGATATGAACTATATCTTTGCCCATGGAAAAAATAGAATGTAAGAGTACCAAATTTGAAAGGAAATTAGAGTGTCAAATAACATTGATTGAGTTAAATCAAAGATTATTAACAACACCAATCTCATTATCTATTGACAAGAAAAATTCATTCCATGTACATGTGGATGTTTCTGGCACTGCACTAGGAGTTATCTTAGCATAACCAAGCAAAGGCCAGTTGGACAACTCTATACATTTTGATAGTATGAAATTACCAACTACACAAAATAATTACATAACTACAAAGAGAGAATCACTAGCCATGGTGTTTGTATTTAAAAATATCAAGCATTACTTATTAGATACTTTGTTTTAGTTCATAACAGATAACCATACATTACAATTCCTAGTTAATCAACCAATGTTTAAAGGATGTATATCAAAGTAGTTGATAATCTTTCAAGAATTTCAATTCAAGAATATTGTGAAGCCAAGATGGGAGAATTTGGGATCATGTCACCTAATCTGACTTCAAAATGGGGAGGAATCAGATGAACTCAAAGATGAATCCCTAGATGCACACACATTTATAAATTTTAAAATTCTTGATAACATGGAGGACATTCAAAATTCCTTTGGATAAGGATGTCTTCCTTTTCACTACACTAAGTAATATAAGAATCAAATTATTACCTGAGTCATATCATATAGCCTCATTAATATATTATTGTATAAACTTGGAAAAGATGGTGTATTTCATAGAGTATCTCTATTGCACAAGAAATTAAATCTTCTTCAATAGGCTCATCAAGAAATTTCATGGGGGCATATAATTAGAGAAGCCACTTGAAGGAAAATAATTCAATGTGGTCTTTATTGGACTACATTATTTTAGGATGGACATAGAGTTTCTAAACACTCTGATGTTTATCAAAAAATGGGCTAGCCTAACCAATATGATTAAATGCCTTTGATACCTATGCTTTAAGAAAAACCCTTTGATCAATGGGGAAATGTTTTTTTATGACTTGTAACTCCCCCAAGTAAGTGTATTCATTCCAAATTTATTATTACTATAATAAAATATTTTAATAAATGGGTGGAATTTATTACCACTCCAAGCTATGGTATGAAATATGTAGCCAAGTTTTTATATGAGAACGTTATCATAAGGTTTGAATTTCCAATTAAGATGGTCAGTTATAGAGGCACATATTTTAAAAATATAAGTATCAAGACTCTTAGTAATTCATGATATCACACCATAAAAACATGGAATATCACCCACAAGCTAGTGGATAAGCAAAAGAATCTAATAAAGTTTTGCAACATATGTTAATAAAATATTTGCAATGTTTAAAGAGATGATTGGTAGGATCAAATTATTGATTTTTTATGGGTTTATAAACACATTACAAGATAGATATTGGGTTCACTAAATTCTAATTAGTAAATGGCAATGAGATAATGATGCATATAGAATATATCATGCCTAGTTTGTGAATTTCAATGGTCATGAGATTAAGATATCAGTATTCAATAAAGGAGATTTCACCAGGATGGAATAAAATAGATTAAGAATATCATGGACATAGTAGGACAACACAGTGTCAAAAATCATGGTAGGATCATAAATTTTTATGTGAATGATTTTACCTAGACTAAATAGTATTTCTTTATGAGAACAAATTTAAATAATTCCATATAAATTTGTGCATTAGATTGAAAGGACCCTACACAATTCATTAAGTATCAGCATAGGGTACCATAATACTAAAATATTTTTAAGGAACCATATTACCAAGATGTATAAATGAATGTAGGCTTAAGCCATATCTTGTTTAATCTCTATCATTGTACTTTAAATGTGAGTGGGTGCTTAGTATCACCATCCAATTAGTATTTTATTTAATGTTATTGTTTTGTTTTCTCAGGATAAAATGATAATATAACATGTTCATTATTATGCAACACATCATAACTACCATGAAGCAATTATCATCCTAAAATAGGATCACATTCTATAGATAAATCATTGGGGATAGCTATTTGTAACTATATTGATGATTTTAATTAAGTCTAGGAAGCTGGAAACAAGATAAATACACTGAATGGAAGGATATTGGTAAAGTCAAACTATTAATGATGTGTCAGTTAAAAAATATTACATCATTTTTAAAGCATATTTGGTAATAAAAGGATAAGTGGATACATAAACCAAACTGATTAGCCAAAATTAAATCTATTCACCTATAATAACTGCCAATGAATTAAATTAAATATCCTAGGAAAAATATATATTTGTGAAGGTGACTTCAAGAAATAAATATTAATTGAAAAGGGAACAGTTGTGCGCACGTAGGTAATGCATTCAAAGGAGGTGGTGAAATTAAGGTGGGTGCCAATACTTAAATAATAGTAGGGTATGAATAATGATAAAACATTACAACCTTTAGGTAAAAAGAGAATTTTTGGATGTAATTTTTGAATAAATAATTGTTAATATATTTTGAACCAAATCATAACTAATCAAAATATTAATTTAGTTTAGACCATCGATTGAGCCATGAAAAGAGTTCAGTTATTGATTCCACTATCAAATGCATAAAAGTAGGAAATGATAATTAATTTAGGTATTCAAATAGATAAATATGATTATCCATATCTATTTTAGTTTGTCTATGAAATATAAACTTCTATGTTTTCCCAAGATACTCAATGAGATAGACAAACAGGAGACCTAACACTTCAACATCTGCTACGAGGCTCCAACACTAAATGATTACTTAAGCTACCTACATTTGGGAAGTTATATGAGATTATGATGACTTTTTAAAGATGATATAATCAAGGAAATATCAATTTAAATCAAGATGTTACAATATATATTTATGCACACACCATGGCACAAACAACCGGTCTATCTAATCATGACAAATCTCTCTTGCATTATAAGTCTATTACAACAATAATCTATTTTGATATTAATGTAAAATATACCACTAGGGCAAATTGAATAAGTAATATTTTATTGATTGATGATGTTTCACTATACATCATGGATCAATGTATCACCAAACAAGTGAAACAAGCGACAATAGGCATATTTGGCATTGCCTATCGCATGACGAAGCTAATGGAGGATTTATACTAGCATATCTTTATCTAATATAAACTCACTACTACTATAAATAAGGTATTTTAGTAAAGCACACAAACCTTTTAGTTACATTTTTTTGTCCTTTTATTGTGTTCATACAGTATAAATCTCCACTAGCGCTAGTTAATATAACTCCATATTTTTGGATCAATATTACCTTCATAAATATTTAATGTACAAAAAATGATAATATTATAAGAAATTGGGGTGATTTAACATGTGGTCACTTGAAATCCTAACCTTAATTTGATCATACCCCAAGATCCCATAGGATGTAATACAACATTTGGGATAACATGATTTAGATATAAAACTACATAATGACATACAAATGAAGAATCATGAGCTGGCTACTCTAAATGTAACCCAAGAACCATTTTTAATTTCAATGGTCATGGTTAAGTTTTATGTATACAGGTAAAAGGCCTTAGTTCTAATTTAGTTCCATCATTTAAAGCATTCCCTCCATAGGTGAAACAACCACAACAATATCAAGCATCCTCAAAACTATCAACACACCCACATGCTCAACGAATAAATCTAACACAGTTTCTAGCTCTCATGTAACAAGAAAAAAGGTAAGAAGAAATAACCTACATGATGAGTCTCACCACCTTTGCCAAATAAAATAACCTAACAAACAATGTTTGAGATTGAGCATCCCTTGGTTCTAATGATAGTTACTAAGTGTAACCTACCTAGGTTATGCGTATAAGAATGATAATTACTCCAATCAATGTTATAAGACATCATAAAATAAGTGTATGATGTAGGTAATGAAAATGAGTTATTATTTAGGAAATTAGTGTGCACTTACTAAGAATGAAATCAAGTAAGATAAGACCTTCAGGTTGATATTACTCAACCACCTCTTTCTATACTTATTGATATTGTAGGAATAGAAGTAGATCAACACAAGTTGGAGGCCAAAATATTTTCATCATAATCATCAACAAGATCATCAACTATGAAGGTGGTGAATTTACCTACATAAGGTAGTCTTATACAAGTGCTATTTTGATGGCCATGAACACGTTCTTCTCCTAAGAACCATGCATGAATGGATGGTGTCATTCATAAAACATAGAAAATAAAGTAGTGTATAATAGTCTAAGGTAGCACAACAACAAACTTATCCCCAAGGTCTAAGGAATCAAAATTAGACTCTCACACCTCCATCTAAATAGAGGAAAAATAAATAGCCACATAAACTCTAGCTGGATGAAATTTAATCCCCCAAGCATACCAGATCTTACACCAAGATCAAAGAAGATTAAGAACTCATGGATAAAAATGTGATAAATAAGTATAGTTGAATAATAAACTACACAAGGCACACATGAACCTGAAGTGGTGAAGGAGGATGCAAAAATTAAGAAAACACAATAACAAACACAACTACAAGTGCTAAAAGAAACACAACAAAAATCTATACAACATCAATAATAAAAGTAGAAAGATATAGGTCCTGAGAAACAAAAAAAATCAATGGAACTGGAGGCTACCTAGAAGCAAGGTGGAGATGTAGAAACTATAATAAAGAAAGATGAAGAAGTAGAGGCTCCATGTGAGAAAATCAAAGAAGTGGAAGCTATAAGAAATAAAGATGAGGAAGAAAAAAAATGCTGAAGTAAAATAAAAAAGTAGAAGTAAATAAAAGAGACTAGGAAGAAGCCCAATAGTGATAATAAGATATGAAAGATGCATAATAAAAATTAATAAGAAAGAATCTCAAGATAAGGTTTAATAAAAATCCAAAGACAAGGATGAGTTTGAATCCAAAGCTAAGGTTAAGGCAGATGATAAATCTAAAACTTAAATTGATCATAAGGTTAAGAATGAAAAGCAAGCTAAATTACAAGTTGACGCTGACACCAAGGCCAATCTAAAAGAAAAAACCTGAGATAATTATATCAAGGATATAAAATCACAAGAAAAGATAATTACCATATCTCATATAAAGGCATAGAATAAACATCATAGATCTCTATCCAATGGCTATGGTATGTCCCTACTACATCAATATGGAAAATAACTTTCATGACACTTACCACCACTATGATGTAAATATCATTAGACATGACTTAACGGATACTCTAAAAATATATTAAAGGAGTTATTAAATTCTAAGAATCCATTATGTATAAGGCTTTAGATCTGGATCAAGAAGTCTTGAGGTAAAAGGATCAAATATAAGAGTAATTGGAAAATTTGCGTTAATTGATCAATAACACATGTCCCACCTTACTTATACAAGTACTAAGTCATCAAGTCATGTTAGATAAAAATTAATTCAGTACTCTATTAATAAATATCACAAAGATTTGGGGAGTTAGATTAAAAGTTTTTTCATTATTCGCACAAGGGAAAGATCTAAGGATAGAAAGAAAGGTCATGTGTCGACTCCCTGATGAATATGAGTTGGTCATAAAAACCACTATGAGGAAGGCTAATTTCATAACTCAAGATATGTTAAGCTAGATATAGGATCATAATTAATCCTATACTAATGTGAAGCCTTAGTTTACCATCACAGACAAATCTAAAGCCATATTATATGATTAAATGGTAACTATAGAGAAAATAGGTAGTGCACTCATGTAATTATTGGATTTTAGGGATGTTACCATATAAAATTTGTTAGTGTGGAAAAATGAAACAATGAAAAATAATTTTTCAGCCATCCAAGATAAAATGACATAAGATAGATTGGATGAACTCATCTTGGACATTCAATTGAAACTATATAATGCCATGGCATTGGTTACAATTGTAGATGATGATGACCAATGAAACATGATGATGATACAAGTACAACTATACATTATGCTTGCCATAGTGTGTGAAGTGATCACATATTGTAAAATTTTCAAGAAATATATATCTCATATTGATCTGACTATTTCTCAGATAATAGATGAGCCCTAGTTTGTTCCTTTACAACAACTTCCATAAATCATACAAGAGAAGAAGTGGGACACAAAGGTACAATATTTGAAACTACCTCTGGCAGTGGGTACATCATAAGATTGTAGGTTAGTAGGTTCCCAACCAAAAAAATTTCCACACCCACCCATTTAAACATCTCCTCAACTATATCAATAAGTTTTGTGTACTTTTTTACAAATTCAACCAGATTATAATTTTTTGTAAGACAGTCTAAACATTAATATTGGGTCCATAACAGTTGGAAACCCCTAAGGGACAACAACCTAGCTACGTTATTCTATTAAATACATGAAAGGGTGGTAAGCTAATAGGATTATTAGTTGAAAACCTAAAATGGTCGCTAAGTAGTACATTAAGAGTGAAAATTAGAAAATGGCACTGCGAGTGATAATTGTGACTTTTTTTATGGACGATATTTTTAGCTTAGTTAAAATTAGATTGCAAATTTATCTAGAGATAATATAAATATTAAATTTTAGGAAAGTTTTGGATGAGGAATGGATCTTGGTAAAAGTGTGAAGTATATTAGATGACTATGTGCAAAGTGTATGATTTTATCTCTTATATAACTTTTGTATACATCTAGACATGTAAGCCTAATCAAGTAATGTAAAAATTTGAATAATATTTATTTATTTATATCAAAAGGCTAAAAATTGAAGAGATAACATTATTCTAAAAGACTATATGCAACCCTTTGATGTAATATAATTTGGTTTAATGTGTTGATAGAGATTAATAGAATGATTATTTTATGGTTTTACTTGTCTTCTTTTATGTATGATTTATGCACATTGATTAATATATTTTACTTTAATCTATTATCCAATTCTATAGTATTTTTAGCCCATCTTCTGTTAGTATTTATTTCTTCTTGGTCATATGTACATCTTTATACATCATAGATGGTAGTTAATATTTCCATCTCTTTTGTGCTTATTGGTACCATCCACTACACAAACTATCACTATAATTATCATGTTTTATAGTATTTATAAGAACCTTTACTTAGAATTATTTGGATTTGGAGGATTTTTATTCATTGGTTTAGACCTTGTTCATCATTGTTGATCACTAGTCTGTGGGGGATTATATTTAAACTAACCTTGTGCAGTGCTTCATCAGCTTAGCAATCTAGTTGGGGTAGCCCTTGTGGGTGGTGTAGGTATATATCTACACCATCATCTATTATTGTATCCTTAGTCTTTATGTATTTGATAAAAATACTACAATCATTAAACTATACATTATGGTTATTCTTAAGGAAACCAATCCACTTGTAATTTTGCATCTCATAAGATGGACTACTCTCCATATTAGAGCTTGTAAAGGTATGACATATCTATATAATATCAACTTATTTTGGAGCCAGTGATCAATAAAGGAGCCAAAATTTTAGATATGTTAAAAATTTCTTAAGACTTGAAAAGTTATGATAAAATTCTAATTCAAAGGAGATGTATCACAAAGCTAGACAACTTATTAAATGTGTGTTTTACCTTAACTAAACATGAATTCAATGGTATTTTCAAGGAATAGTAGTGATGAAATGGAATTGAAGAAGGTATAAATTCCTTAGTCGATTGGATATATAGGCATATAGTTTCCTAATGTGTTTTGTCAAATGATCAATGCTCTTTAAGGTGTCTTGGAATAAAAAATAACCATGCAAATTGCAAGTTTCTACTATCACCAGAATGTTCAAGACAAGGTATTGGGTAATTTTTAGTCTTGTCACTAGGATATTCTCTTGGATTTTTGTATTGAGTAAGTATTTCTTTTAACAACCATGATTGAGCCATAATGACTCTAAGAAGATTTAAGTTTTTGTTTTATTTTTATTTTTGGTCACACTATTTACATTCTAACATGGAATTCATATTGTATAATATTAATATGTGTTATAATTTGATTTTTCACATTTAAATGATAGTACAAATTATGATAAGTGTTGTTTCCAAGACATGCGAGAAAACATTAGGAGTTGCAATGCAACAAGGAGGAATGCACTAGTTTTATAATGTAAATGGAAAAATGTATTTTTCTTACTTTCACGTATTGAAAGAAAGTTAAAATATTATTCCTCTTATCACTTAGTTGAAAATATTAATTTCATAGTAGAAGAATTCTAAATTTAGGAAATATTTATAATTTTTAATATTACAACTATATTATGGGTTTTAAGAGTAGTTAGAGTAGAAGAGCAAGAAATTTATCAAGAGGCTATGGGAAGTAAGAGTCAGAATAGTTTATTTTCTCAAATACATTTTTATTGTAGCTAAATCATAGAAACTCAAAGTTTTAGGCCTTTGTGTGTCTTGATTCAACACATTGTTTTAAGTTAGGTTGAGTGTTAGCAAGGGTAAAAGGCAATAATATTTATTATTATTCATCATTATTTGTAATAGAAAAGATAAAATGGATATTTGAGCTATCAAAAAAAATTAAAAATTTCATAATGAGTGAAGATTCATAGAGGAATGTGATGTGCCATTTTAAATATTTTATAATCAATTGTATGGGAATGCCTAAATCATACCATCTGGGTGAATGAAATATATCATTAAGGTCTCTTTTATTTTCATGTTTTTTTTTCTCTATATTTGTATTCATTATTTCCTATCATTAATGGTGTTACTTGTAAATATTTATTACTTTACTTAGTATTTCCACTAAACTATCATTGACATGTATTCATCTTGAAATATACAAGGTTTACGTATGAGCATTCTCTAGCTCCAGTTACTCATAAGGATGCATCTTTTCCAAGTTAGACTATCAAGAGGCAATATGGTTACAGTGACACATAGGTGTACTCCTTCATTACTTTGTTTCTTTTCAATAATTTAAATTATGTCAAATGTCATATTATATGCATTTATTATACTATAGCATGCCCTTGGTTACTAGTCATATGCTCAAATAGAGCTCATTGAAATTCTAGTGTGTTATACATAGCCATGTACACATTTATTTATTTTTACATATAAATTTCATTGTTATCTATCACTATATTAATGGTATGAAAATGTAGATACTAAAATTGAATATTAATATCATCTCATACTTTTACATTAGATAAATATCAATCAAGGCTCTATGCTTCAGTTATAAATATTCATGTTATTGAAATGATCTCATTCACCATATCGTTATGGATAAATTATTATCTCTTAGTCTAATGCATGTAATTGTGTTGACATAGCCTTGTGTACTACAAAAAAATAATAGCCTTCATTGTCAGTTTTAGATTAATACTATTTTTTATCCCTCTAGACGCTAATAACCATACATGGACACTACCATAAATGGTAATGTCTAGATATTTATGTAGTGTTTGGTTTCAAAAATTAATCCAAATTTCAAATGATTTGAAACCTATGGGTCATCTTATTTGTCTTATTTAACCCTACCATCAGATAATAGATAAATTTATTTTATAAATACAAGTCTAAGACTTCTCATTTATCATCTATAAAATACTAAGAAAAAACCTACAATGATTATACCCTATTTGTTCATATTTTCATATCAATCATAATATTATTCATATTAAAAGTCCTAAGCATTTGAAGATTATCCCATGAATAATATTTCTCAAATTAAAAACTATATCACTATATGCATCGACATATAGTATATTTCACCCTTATGCACATGCTTCCACACATATAGCAGATAACGACATAAATATAAGTCCAACTTGGGAGTATTGGCTATGTAGGTAAGGCCAATTACAAAGGGGTATTTGGGGAAAATTGATAGTATGATCCCACAAACCTATTTTTTAATAAAATTATTCCAAAGGTGAATATCTAGGGTTTGATTAATCATTGAAGAGATACAACATATATCAAAGATATTAATACACCAATATAAATGATAGAAACCCAAAATAATGAACTTATCCACATCAAGATCCATTCATTATTCTCAACATGACACCTACATCACAATCAAGTAGTAGTGATGAAAATATTATCTAGATTCAACATTATTTTTGATAAGCAAATATGTAAATTTTCCAAAATCTAATGATTAATAAAAATATTGATCATACATATTTTCACCTTTTCATAGTCTATATATCCTTACCGATAGTTAACCAGCTAATTATCATTATTTTTCATTTATTGTTATAGTTTTTAATAGTTTTAGTTTATTATTTTTATCCATCTTAGTGGGTAAATTAATAATATTATTTATCAAAGTCTTTTATAAAATGGACTACTATAGGTTAGTTCATCACACTTGTGCTTTATTAATTTCTATATTCTTAACCATATCCGCACACTTTCAAATTTATGGTTATGTGTTTACACCAGTATTCCCTAATATAAATCCTACTATATTAGATATCATGTATTCATATATAATTTTTTTTCTTTCATTGATTATATTTCTTTCTTTCCTAATATTATTTTTCCTTCAGTCAATTAGTTTTCTAAAAAAGGTATTTATGTAAACTTGTAAATAATTTACTTAAAATTTCACATAAAAGATAGTTGTTTAGGATTACATATATTTATAGGGTTTATCATGAATTATTTGGATCTTGGAATCAAGGTACATATCATAGTTGAATGTAAAATTTAATCTAAAACAAATAAACTTATAAGATTGATGAATATTACCTTGATATTTTCATGTAAGTTATACAAGGACTTTTCTCTTTGTAATATTGATTGCAAATTTACATGATTCAGACATTTTTGATGGATACTAAAAAAAGAAAAATAAAAAGATGAAATATGTCTAAATTATTTAATTTACAATGAAGTTTTTTCCTATACACTTAGCCAATAATTATTCCCAACCCCTCTTCTAAGAAAAACTACATAAAATAGAAAAAAAATAAGGAAGGTGATTAAATTAATCTCTATTAGGGCCATGAATGGATGGTTGTTAGTGGATAAAAACTTACCATTTAATAAAATTTATCTTTGTTGTGGATATGGACACCTTGAAGGAATTAGAGTAATGTTTGACTTCCAAACAACTTGTAATTAAAATAAAAAAGAATAAAAAATATATCAGTCAAATAGATCTCAAATTTATGTATAGTATTTGATAAAAATATTAAAACAAGGGAAATAATATCCACAAGATCATACATGATCTAAGAAATCTTAAGGGTTAGTATGTTTCATGATTATGTTTTGGTCTTTTTTTATTCTTTATTTTTTTAATTTCTTTCTTATAAGATTTGAAATTATTTATGATAATTTAAACCATAAATTATGGGTTCTCAAATACATTAAATGTTTTTCCCATTAGGTCAAAATTTGTTATGACCAACACAACTTAATTTTAAAAATTTGAAACATGGAACCATTTGTTCTTATAAATGCCATATTTAGTCCCCATTGACACATTAATGGACCTGGGGATGTGAGCATATAGAATTAAATATTTTGATAATCATTTTTTTTTTAATCCATAAATTTTGGATCAAAATCATGACAAAATTTTAATTAAAAGGCTACATTTTTTTAAATTTTTATTTATCTAACCAAGCTAATCCTTTTTATTTTCAACTATATTGGGTTTCTATTTACAATCCAACTTCTCCTTTGCCACATGTCACTTCCTCATAGGAAATGTGAAAGATAACTAAGTCTTTTTCAGTTATAAATATTTAATTAAAACATTTACAACACCATAATTTATCCACGTGTCTTCTTTCCACAACAATATGAAAAAAATCCATTTTTCAAATTTTATACCACACAATGGTGCAACTGAATTAGATCATGCCATATGTATTTATTTCAATCCATTATATAATTATGTAAATATACTTAAATAATAAATAAATGAGAAAACATGACTAAGTGAGATCATGCCACATGTCCTCCTTGGCACATTTAACTTCCACATGTCATTATATCATAATATCTTAAAACTTGTTTTGAAATTTTAAGTTATAAATGCATGTGAAAATAAAAGTATGTGAGATCATGCCACACATCATGATATCACAAAACCACATACCGATAATCAAGGATGCTAGATTATAATCCTACAACCATGTGATTGAGGGATAGGATACCATGTGACATTATTTGCAAATTCAACTACATTATGTTATTCACAAAATTTCAACATGTTCTTCCCATATAGTTAGTTGCCATGAGTCATTCCATGTGTCATCTTACCTCACATAAGTACAATTATAGTGTTGGATACTAATGTAAAAGGCATACCCACAACAAATTAACATGGTTTCATGTTCCCCTCTAAATAATATTTAATAATCTTGACAACATGATTTGTATACTTATATTTTAATGTGGTGCAATCCAATATGTTTCCATGTATTAGTTATAACATAATTAAAGGATTTGTGTTATTATTAATAGGATTAGATTTAAATAGAAATAAAAATCATACAAATTTGATTATGAGTAATAAATACATAATGACTAAAATCCTAAGTATTATGAAAAATTGACAGGCGGTAAACAAAATAGCAAAAAAATATTGAATCATAAAATTAAAATAAAAATATAGTTGACATGGACCATTGAGAAAAAATCAATTATGATGAATTATATTTTACATGATGGATTGAGCATTAATTGCAAACTATATGATCTTCCCTAAATGAAATTACACATCATTTTTTGTAAATAATTAATGAATTGAAATTTGGATCTCTCCATTTTATACCAACCTTCTTTTTCAAATTAAACACACAGATAAACATGAATTGTAATGGAATTAAAAGACCAAACACCTAATTCATCTATATTTCTATTTGCTACAAAGAAATAATTTAAGGACAATTTTTTTTTCTAATTTTTATGCACACTACTTTCTTTCATTGTTCATCTATCTAAAAATAAGTGAAATTTGTTCGAGATCAAACATATGAAGATAACTTCACCCACCTTAAAAGGGAATACGTACATGACTTCATTTCTATAAAACCATTATTGGATTGCATAAAATAAGAGCCAAACATTATGTATTTAATTGTGTTTAATTTGTTTACAGGCACATCTCCATTGGATCCAAAAGGATAAAATAAAATATGTGCTGATTTTGATATCTTTTACATACATAACTTCAAAAAATTCATATACATGATACCTGACACATTATGTCACATGGTATATAGAGTGGTTAACTCATAACCATTTCCAATGTTTTTAAATTAAATAAAAATATGACTAAATTCATTAGGGCATTATTTTTTATATGCAGACCATATGGTCATAAATATAAAAGGCACATTGGTTGCACCTCTCTACTTATCCTAACTAGTCTGAGATAAATTGGTTGAACAAGACATAACATATAAACTATCTTGAATAATTGATGAAAACTTCAAAATTTACAAAATGGTAGTCATATGTAATGTGCCTCTTAGCTTATACCGACAACAAGTCCAATGATGGGAGTAATGGACTAACGTTTCTCAACACATTTCCCCATTTAGTGATAAATTAATAGAATATAGACCTTGAGATCCAAATGGAAAATTGATTCATCATATTTAGATCTTGTAAATGATATTAGGGAATAGTTTTGGCTAAAAGGGTTATGACCATGACTAATTTCTCTTAATGTTGATGATGACACCAATATCTAGTGCAGGATGAGAGAGATAATGAGATACCTAATGAGATTGAATAAAAGATACAATATGATCCCTTTATTAGAATTCTAAATGGTGTTTAAATAATGAATATTGAAAAGGACAAGTCTCTGGAATAAAATATTGAACAATTAAAGAGAATAATATTCATTATTCTTCCCCAACATAAGACCATATTACAATATTTTCTCTCATAGATATAGGTGGGTGCCATTTGGTTCCCTGAGGTAATAATTGAATTTAAATCATGTGTGATAGATCAACTTGTCTCATTATAAGTGATGAATAAATAACCTCTCTCTCCTTTTCATACTACATCACAACCTAGTGTGGTTTCTCAGGTTAGGAGAGCTTTAACTACTACCCTAAAAAATCCAATGGTTATATTAAAAAAAAAGAACTAATAATAAATAGATTCATTAAATCTCACTTATTTATATAAAGAGACTAACTCTACATAGTATGACCTAGGAGAGTAACATGTATATGATGTATGTTCAAACTTCCACAAATAGGTAATTTTTTAATCTTGTAGCCTTAATCCTTCTCCTAGTTGTGATACAAATCAAAGAAAAATAATTGTAGAGGACCAAGTTCCTATGTTGAATGAATAAATAAGAAAACATAATATTCGTAAGTTTTCTCTAGTTAAAATTCACACAGATCAAAATGATGGAATTATTTATTATATTTATAAATCATTTACTTTAGTGGGTACTAATCAAATTCTTTCATTTGAGGCCGCAATTATTTACATCCTTATTCCCACATTTAATGTTGTTTTTACCAATTTTTCTATAGTTTCTATTGACTAGTTTGATTATTTGGTTTACAATACTATTATTTCAATTAGCACTAAAATTT
>JARHVA010008655.1:210000-322500 GCA_037957365.1 Torreya grandis | reverse complement strand
TTTCCCGGTGAACATAAAATGTAATTTTGGTTATGTATATTGTAACCTCTCTACAACTTATATATATCATAAAATGTTAATTGTAATCATACGCTCTTTGCATCTTTTATATATATATATATATATATATATATATATATATATATATATATATATATATATAATTAATGTAATATTAGTTATGTACATTCTAACTTATACAACTTATATATATCATAAAATGTTAATTGTAATCATATGCTCTTCGCATCTTGTGTGTGTGTGCGTGTGCGTGTGCGTGTGTGTGTCAAAAGGTAAGTAGGGAGCATCCTCTTACGTAGGGTTTTTATCATTTTATGACTATCCTCTAAAATTTAAAAAAAAATTAAAAGCATTTCTTTAAGTAATTTCTACAACTAAGAGAAAACATAAATTTATTTAAAAATTTACTATAAAAATTTTAAAATAAAAAATATAAAATATAAAAAATTAAAATTATTCAAACAATTTATTCACATGCTGATTGGAACTTCCATGGTTTCTTCTTGCTTCTTATTATTCCTCACATATCTATGTAACCAATATCTCTTATACCAATTTTAATACAAATAAAAAATAATGGAAAATGGAAAAACTATTACATGATAATTGATTGGATTAAGCCTTCATAAGTAAGTAATACTCATTACCTCTAACCATCGATACATATATTAAAATGTAAATATTCATCATGAATATTTTTAATTATATCAATTTTTGTCTCAGTAATAATCTACTGCCCTTTACATAAAACGTACAGCGTAATGTTAAATTATACTAACCACTTTTCTCAACACTATTTGTGCGATAAACTTCTTATCATATACACAAATCACAAATAAAATAATACATTTTCCTTATGTCAAATTAAATTTAAAAAATAAAATAATAAAAAAACCTCACCCAAAAATTTATCCTTATTATGATCAATGATATCAAATAAATAAAAACCAAAATTTATATAAAAATTATATTAAATTAATATCATTGAAAAATGAAAACTAACTTTTTATTCTAATACACTTCTAAGAACTTTACCTTAAAAATAATTAATAAACAATCAAACCCTTATAATTCCAACTTCAATTTTTAATTCTATGTTTAACTTTCGAATACCATTTTCAAATTTATTAGCACTTAAAAGGAAGATTTAGAATGCTTTCTTAGGGAATTTCAACTCTCATACTAGTTTTTTTTTTTTTTTTTTTTTTTTTTTTTTGGAAAAGTCGTTTTTATAGATGGTAACGTTTTAAGTAAATGCTTTTTAATGCCCTTGCAATTTTTTATAAGACTCTAGGAAAAAAATAACTTACGCAAGTGCAAACATTTTCAATGCCTCGTTGCACTCGGTTACGTCAAATATTAGTTTTGATTGCCTTATGTTAGTTTTAAACACTCTTGGAAACGTGTACACACCCTTGATTAAGAAGCTTTTTATCTTTTTATTAAAACAGCATTCCTATTTATTGTAGGAAAAAAGAAAGGAATTTCTTCAAGCAATTTCTGGGGTTAAGATAAAATAATAATTTAATTTAAAAAATTAATATAAAATTGTAAAAAACACATTTCTAAAAATATCCAAACAATTTATTCACATGTTTCATCATTTTTATTCTTTTTCACATGTACATAATCATTAAATCTTATGAAACGAAAAAATATTACATGATAATTTATTGACAAAATATTTTATAGATAAATATTTTTTTAAGTATATTTTAATATTGATCAATTTGTGTTATATAAATAATTTTTTAATATATATAAATGATATTTTGTATATTATAATATTGATCAACTTATGTCACATAGACAAAATTTACAATTTGATTTTTTTTTTTTCTTATTCAATTTTTAATGAGGTCATGACACAAACTATGATCATCATCATGGTTGTACTATCATAAATATACTTAATTACATCGACTTTTATCTTGGTGATAATCTAGTATCCGCTATATGCAGCATACACATTACTGCCATTAATCAACTTTTTCAACATTAAATGTTTAATAATTTGGTTTTTATATATACAATCACAGATAATTAATCTAAAAGAAATACAATATTTTCCTCTTATCAAATGAAAGGTGAGAAACAATACGACAAAAGACATCACCAAAAAAACTCAATCTTGTTATTATTAATAACATAAAATAAACCTAAAATTTAAATTTAAATAAAAAATAAATTAAATTTATATCAATAAAAATTAAAATAAATATTTTTAATACAATACACTTCCAAAAGATTCTCTTCAATACAATTTAAAAATAATCACTTACAATGCTAACTTCTATTTTGAATGCCATGATTAACATTTAATTAATATATTCAAATTTATTGGCACTAATGGCAGATTTAATGGCAGATTTAGTTTCCTTTTTTGGGGGTAAAACACTCACTAGTGTATTTTATTTAGATAAGTGATTTTATAGATGGAAACATTTTGGATAAATGTTTTCTAATGCCATTTTAATGACGTATAATAATTTAGGGAAAAAAAATAAAAAATCGTCCAAGTACAAACATTTTCAATACGTCATTGCATTTTGTTATCTCAAAAATTAGTTTTGATTGATTAATGTTACTTTTTTAATATTCTTATAAATTTGTACACCTTTTTTTAAAAAGTTTTGATATATTTATTCAAATTTGTTTCATATTTATTATAGAAAAAATGAAAAATGAAAAATTATAAAACTTTCTTTAAATAATTTTTAAAGTTAAAATAAAAAATTATTATAAAAATATTAATAAAAAATTAAAAAAATTTCAAAAAAATAAATTACACATTTCACTGTTTTTCTATTGTTTTTTTTTTTTTTTTTTTCTTCTTTCTCACATATCTACAACTATTAACTTCTATATCAATTTAAAAACAAATAAAATATTAAATAAAAATGAATAAAAACACTTTTAAATAATTGATTGGAACAAACTGTGTTAAATGTATAATTTTCTAATATATCTTATTATTAAGCAACCGTATCACATACAGAACTAAATAAATATATTTTAAAATTTTGTTAAACAAAAAACACCAAACAAACAAAAACCAAACATAATAAAGAAGCACCCAACAAATAATCTGGAAGTAAAAAGTAAACGATAACTTTTTAATGCAATACACTTCCAAGAACATTACCCATTCCCAAATTTAATAGCACTTTATGGCAGATTTAGATTGCTTTCTTTGGGGGAATTTCAACTCTCAAACTAGTGTATTTTATCACGAAATGTTCTTTTATACATAGACAACCTTTAAGGCAAATGATTTCTAATGCCCTTGCGATGATTCAAAACTCTTGTAAAAAAATAACTCGTTCAAGCTAAAAACATTTTCAATGGCTCTATGCATTCGGTTAGGTCAAACATTAGTTTTGATCGCCTTATGTCAGTTTTCAACGCTTTTGGAAATTTGGACACACCGTTCATTAGGAATCTTTCCATATATTTATTTAACTTTCAGAGTTATTATCCATTCGTTACGAATCTTTTCATATATTTATTTAACATTCAGAGTTATTGAAGCCAAAATGAAAGGACTTTCTATTTAGGGCTAAAATAAAATAAAAAAATAATTTAAAAAAATAATATTGAAATTATGAAAAAAAACTTTTTTATTAAATTATTTAAACAATTTAATCATATGTTTCATGGTCTTCTTTGGTTTTTTCTACTTTCTTATTCTTCGTGACATATCCCAACTATTATCTCTTATATCAATTTAGGATAAAGAAAACACAAAGTAAAATGGAAAGACTATTACATGATCATTTATTCAAATAAGTTTTTATAGGTAAATAATTTTTAAGTATATTTTAATATAGATCAACTTATGTCATATAAATAATTTTTTAATGTATAACAAATGTCACTTTGTATATTTTAATATTGATCAACCTATGTCACATACATAAAGAATATGATTAGAAACTATTTTTTCTTATGTATTATGAGATTATGACAAAAACTATGAGTATCATTATGTGATACTCATCACCTCTAACTATTAGTAAATGTATTGTAGTTTGAATATCATATTGAGTATACATCATTACTATTAGCCAAATTTCGGCTACCATTAATGAGACTCAAAGAAAATATGGCGAATTAGACTTACACCTTGATTGGCCAACTTGAAAATCTCTTTATAAGTCATGTTTACCAAACTTTAAGGTAAATTTGACTAAATTAAGGTAATTATTCATTTGGTCTTGTGTTTGCCTAGCATTCCATGTCATGATCAATTTAGTTCAAAAGGAGATAAAGGTAAAAGAGGTTTTATTAGGTCATGTGGTACATGTCAAGGTCATATTACACCTCTTTTGGTTCGTACAAATGGTCATAAATGATGTCAAACCTTCCTTGTAATGTTATAACCCATTTGGGATGTTTTCCTGTACATTTTATAATGTTGTGATAGGGGGTATGAGAAGATGCTTTTAGATAAAGGAGGATGATAATGCTTTAGTATGTTATTTGGGGTCCATCATAATCCAATCATGCTATAACAAGGTTGGAAGATAAATTTCAAACAAAATTTTGCTTTTGATGATCCATTAAGTTTCGTAGTAACAATGTAAATTTCAAGAGCCCATGTTCAAAAACCCCTTAGGTTTGTTTACACAAATATGATTCATAGCCTTCAAAAATCTACAAGTTTTGAAAAAAAAAATTCTATTTCTATGTTTTTCATACAACTTTTTGTTTGCATAGTGCATATGGGATACCCTTGGTGTCTCCTGATCATATCATGTCATTGGGTAGTACATGTTGCCTCCTAGTTGCATCATGCAAGTGGGTGGATCCTTTTTCCGCTTGATTACAACATGCAATCGAGTGACATATTCTATTGCCCAATTGCATGATGCCATTAGGCATAAACAAGTATCACTCAACTACATAATAGTTGTTAATTACCTACATAATGTAGTTGGGTGACAATATGTTACACTCAACTTCATGTCGTAGTCAGTTGACATTGAACACTACCCATCTATATTATATGCATGACTGATTACTACTGATCACGTCTACTAGTTGCATCTATTGCACCATGAGATTATAAAAACCCCACTTTCCCCTCATTTTAATATTTTATTCACTTCTTTTCCTATCTTTTTATCTCTAATTTCACATTTGATGAACATGAAAGATACAACATCGAAATGGATTCAATAAGGACAACATTCATAGGCACAAGTATCATCCATAAATATATTTTCAATAATTTATTATGTCTTGACTTTTTTAGAATGGTATAACAACCCAAAACATATGTTTATTGGATCAAAAAGTTTAATTATCAAGGGATCATCTACATGTCTTAGTATGATATTGATGTAAGCCTACTCAAATCTCTAACGGCTTGGTATAATAGTAACAAGATTAGATTCTATGTGAAGATCAATATAAATTGATTTCTTTTGAAACCTCTCCTATGGATATCCATAATTTAACAAGACTTCCAAATTGTAACACAAAACATGTTACCACCAAAACCCTCTTAACTAATGAGGACAAAAGTATTTGAGATATGTGTACAACTTGGCCATTGACCAAGCATGTAATTAATAACCTTATTATTGACATTTATATTGGCTTTTAAAATTCATTATTTCATGTTACTAATGTCTTACTTTCATGTTTTTTGGTTTATTTGAAGCTAGTAGGCTTATAAGAGGGATCCAAGTGGATATAATATCCTATCCATTTCATAAATGCATTCTCCATTTATTCCAAGGTATATTTGTTTTCTAGGGAATACTAGGGGCCATTCCTTATTTGGATGTTTACTATATTCTTCATTCTCTTAGAGGTTTAAAATATGACTAGTACCCTTATATATCAAGTAGGATTATGACATAGTTAAATTATGATTTTACCAATGATATTTACACCATTTCATGCTAAAATTTTATTATGGTCTTGTATTATGAGTCCTTATATAACCATAAAAAAACAATAATTTGAACTGTGCTTCATACAAAAATGACAACGAATTCTTTATCCCTCAATGAATAGCAGGTTAGTTTAACTATCAAATTAATTAGTTATTGTTTTCTTTATAATTTCTTAAAAATTTAAGTTTTAATACTTCTTGGCTTGTTATAGTTAATAACACATGCATTTAGCACAAGAAAAGAGGCAACATCAAAAGCTTGCCATGGCCCTGAGGTCTCTAGTGATACTAAGTCTATAGATTCATTGTTTAATTCATTTATAATTTCTAAATGCCCAAGGCCTTTTTCAATATCATCTCCACTTGCTGGTTATCCTCCAAAATTTTAATGATTATTTACTTTTTGTGTTATTTTATGAAATCTAACTTTTGTATTATTTTATTTATTTGTTTACTTTTTTGTAGAAAACTCTCGAGCTATTGCCCTTCAAGACTATTCTTAACAACATTTTGAAGTTTTTCTAATTTACAACCTTTTATTTCTGAATTGAAGTTTCATCAATTAGATAATTTATTGACTACATAATTGCCTCTTTTGTAGTTGAAACCACCACTCCAACTATGACTCAGACACATATAGTGAAAGAGACAATCTCCCCAATTACAAGTAGTAATTATTTAATTTTGAATTAACATTAATTTATGTTTTGAAAGTTACAATTTTTATTAAATTTTCATTTTTTAGGTCACCGTACATATGCAAGGATAAATATTCCACCATCCCTGACACCCATCCAAATTAGGATAAGAGGGAAGAATATCTACCTTCTTACACAAAGCAAAGGAACCCTATAATTTTCCAACTTCTAATTTTCCCAATTTCTATTGATAGTTTTTTTAGTGCACATGAAATTACATGTTTACAACATATTGATCTTAATGAATAATATCTTGGGATTAAAATTGGGTCCTTGATTCATAGTGATTTAAATCCACATGATTTTATTCATGTTTCTAATGTTCTTATTGCAGAATTATCTTCTTCCTCTTCCCCTGCTATCCCTCCAACTATTGATAATTTGAATATGTATGTTGAAAATATCACTTCTTCTCGATTGTATAAATTGTTGTTATAAAATATAATTTACAATCTTAAGGAAGGTGTTATTGATGAGCTAAATGCTTCCAAACAATGGTAAATAATGGAAAAATCGTTGATAAAGGGAATTAACACATGTTTTCATAATCACTAACAAAGAGTGATTTTTTTTTATTAGTTCAAAATGAAACCTCAAATAATGAAACCTTATTTATTTAATTTAAATCTAGGTGAGTCTAGTTAATAATGTTTAAAATGACAATGCTTTGGGCATTATGATAAAGATGTTGGAAAATTAGAATGCAGATGACTAGGCTTATTTTGATAAATGGTCAAGAGATTTAAACCTTGTTATCATTTCCCTAGTGGATAAGGAAAAATATTTGGTACGTTTTCATCATTTATAGAATATATATTAATTTTATAATAATTTTTATTTAATTATATTTCATTTTCCAATTGTATGTAAAATATGAATATTTGAAGAAAGATGCATAGTTACATAATGTGAATTTGGAAAATACATGAAAAAGTATAAATTTAGCTATTGCATTAAAGGAAAATATTGCTATGTTAAATAAACATAACAAACTATTGATTAAAACAATTAAAGAACATGGGATGGACCCATAAATTTTATTAAACCAGAAAATAGATGCATATCTAAGTTTACTTTCAATAGCGAATGAATCAAACAAGGAAAGAGAAAATCTTTCCAATATAAATTTTGTTGTAGAGGATATTCTTAAGGAAGGAGTTTTCAAGGATGGCACATAGGCAGGGCAAGAAGGACCTCAAGTTTCAAAGGAGGAAAGGGACATGGAGTAAGTGGTAAGTGGTTGTAGGATCTATTTCAAAAAATTGATAGCTTATGTTTAAAAAATATCTTATAATGTTTAATATGATAATGCTATGTATTAAACACTTTACTATGTTTAAAATATTCTTTTTTTATTCAATATAGTTTAACTAGGTTATTCAATATATGACTAATTTTTATTGATTATTCTATTGATAAAATCATGATACAATATTATGTACTTTGAAGATCTTAAATCTATTGTGGTCGAGCTTAAATATTCTATGCAAATATAGTAGTGTAGCATTTAATTAATACATGGGTGAATATTGATTTCATCAACTAAATTAACTAGACTACAGTCTATATTTTAAGATTGAATGCATTTTTGGTTGGACTATATATCTCATTTCACAATAAGGAAAACCTAGTTATATTACTGGGTGTTTTTCATCCTTTGGATTTAATTTATAATTATGGATCATATATGATTATAATATGTTGTCATCCATTAATAGCATCAAATCTTTATTTCCATTTATAAGAGGATCTTATTGATAGTGAATTATTTATATACTTTATATTGTTGCATGTAACATGAATTTCATTCCTACTTAGCATTTCATTATAAAAAGTGAACTCTAAATTAAGGACTTTGCTTGGATATTTCATCTATAATAACATGGCATGTTTGAATAAATTAGTGTTAGAAATTTATTTTTCATGACTTTATGGTTGAGAATGAAAGCATATACATGGATATAACCTTAATGGTAGTATTATGTAGCATAATAAAAACTATAGTCCTACTATCATCTGATTACATAATGCAATTGGATGACACTTGCTTCTAGCCAGTTGTATCATGTAGTCATTGGATAGTAGGTGTCACCCTATATGGATTGTGAAACTAAGCATAAATAAGTGTCACCACATTGCATGGTGTCTAAAGGAGTATCCAAAGTAATTGCTTAATGTTGTTTAATTTTCATTGTAATACAAGATATAATTTTAATACTCCTATTGAAGTTATTGAATTCATAGAAGTGGACTTTGTACATAGAATTATAATATGATAAGAAATGAAGTGCTAAATTTTAGACTTTTTAATAAATAAGTATTACTAAATTTATTAATATCTCAAAGTTGTTTCATATTTTTATATGAAAGTAAAAACATTAGTTCTAATTGAGTCAGAATTAATCCATACTAAAATTTTAATAAACGTACATGTAGTATACATGCATCAAATAGGTTTAATAGTTTGAACTAATGAGGAAAACATCTATTAAGTCAATCATAAAGATATAAATAATTTTAATGAATTCAACCTTTCAAATATTTTACAAAAAAGAAACATTAAATATTTTAGAAAATAATAATTTCTATACATATCAAACTAAAACGTGGGTAGCTAAAATAATCCTTGATAAACTTGATCATCATAAGCGATATTTACTTCTACCATGTTAGTGCCATATTCAATCTCAGTATTCACATCCTTTGTATTGGTCACTATATTACTCACACCTCTTCCTTTAGTAAGATAACTCCATGTTGTTAGTGCTCTTTCATAAGGAAACTTTCCATAGCATAATGCAAAACATAGAGTCTCAAACATGTCTCTATATTTTTATCCAATTTGTTTAAAATTTTTAACTTCATGAAATATAATGCACTACATAGTGACTCATCTTCCATAGAATTAAAAATAATTGTTTGACAAAGTTCATATAATATTAAGTATTCACTAATACTTTCCTATAAGATGCTACTCGGATAAAATTTTTTACATAAATGTGTAGTTGCACCATTTCTAGTTAGGTAACATAGACACTAAAACTGATCCATCATTGTAAATATGAAATGTGTTGACTAATATATCATTAAATATTTTTGATAAATAACTTTTATTTCATCTACATTCACCTCTACATACTTATAGAAGTGCTTAATAAGGGAACCCATATTTTTTAAAATAAAGTGTTAATCTATTATTGACTATTAACATTATTCCAAAAATTGGGATTCACAAATCCCATGGCCTCAAAAAATTCATCCCTTTAAAAGCGTTCTTTGATCTCAGTAGATACATTTTGTTAGATTTTACTTAATTTAATTCATGTTTTAGATATAATAATATCATATATAATACTTGTTAGAGGTATATCATTAGTTTTAGATCCCACAACTTAAAGTGTTTTCTAAAAAGTGTGCCTTGGGATCTCCTTGACATTTACCATGACACAAAGATGATCATCATTATTGAATTTCAAATATCTCTTAGGATTCTTGAAATATGTTAAAATTTTCCATTTTCTAAAAATTGGTCCATGAAATATTTCATTCAATATGTATAATATATCTAAAGATGGAATACTCACTTTCTCAAACATATTAAGTCATCAATATATATAGATCTCTCTTTGGCATGTTTAATTGAATAGTTGATTTCCTTCAACATTGGCATAATATCACAAAATGTCATTAATTTTTCCAAATTTATTAAATGGTACAAAAAATATTTTCCCTGTTAACTTCCTTTCAGTATGTATATGTATATAACCTACTAATGATGGATATTCCTCAAAAATTCTACATCTAGGTTCCTACATGAAAATTTTTCTTGTATCAACATATTGCAGTAATTTTTTACCATCAATCACCCTAATTAAAAATTTGTGTAAATGCGAAAATATTTTTGGGTTGCTTGACATATAATCATGTGAGTCAAGAATGAACTCTTCAAATTTTATTACATTATGAAATGTGTTAATAATTGTGTATGCATCATTCATCCTATGATCCATACATTAAATAAAAATCATAAACATGGCAAATGTTATTTAAAGTTGATCACATATATTGATTCTATGCCCCTACATTAATTATGTACCATCAGTGCCAACAAAAACCAACTTTGTAGCTACTGTACAATCATCCATCCTAGTTTTATCTCTAAAATTAGATGGGAGCAATTTGTGTAACTTTTATGCATTAAAATTTTCTACTATTTTATGTACAAGTAATTGATGATGTTACCTTAAATATTTTTCAAAAGAATAAACATGCATGAAAGCCCATGATGTGTTGTCAACTGTAGTGACCTCATTAATGGATAGTGAGAAAATAGTTATTTTTTAAATTTTTATTTCAAATATTCCTTCTCAACTATTGCTAGACATTTTTCCATTTCCCAAGCACTACTTTCTAACCAATGTGATAGGTATATATCAAGAAATACATTATATTGAAACAAACTATCATAATATAAAATATTAGAAATACATTTTCCCTTCTTTTAAATGTCCTAAATAGTAGATAACTAAAAATATTTGGAAGTTATATTATATTACATAACTTTTATAAATTGAGATTTGATTGTTCCCCCTTTCCCAACATAATGTTTTAGTCATTTTTTATCATTTTCATAATCACATACAAATCTTACATATATGAATTCTTATACATTTTTACATATGTGTGTTCTTGTTACCTATCCATTTGGTTGCTTGAAGGATGTATATATTTTTCTAAAATGATTCTCAATTTTATATAAATTAAGTTACGTATTATGTTATTTTCCAAGTTTCTAATTGTATATTGTACATATGTATTTTGTTGGAGTATCATTACTATTTTATGTTGCAATAGGTTTTATAAAGGGATAGTTTGCTTCCTAGTCAAATTGGAAATACCTTTCAGTTGTCCATGTACTTCTCTTGCTCCATTGAAATTTTTTAGTGGAAGTTGCAACTAAATTTTGAGTTTGATTATAACTACCAATCTCTTATGGTATATGAATTTTTTCACCATTGTCATATATATCCAGAGGATTAACTTCTTGGGGTGGTATGTCACTAATAAAATACTCATGTGGGAAAATGCTGTTGTGATTAATTCTTTTTAATAAAATAAAATCATTATCAGTGGGGATTTATACATGTAAAAGGGTTTTGAAACTATTCCATAATTAAAAAGAAGATTAATTTTTTTTTTTTAAATAGTTAATAAGTACTTGTATTTTGAGTGACTATTATTTATGTCATCATATTTTTTATCTTTCTATAATAATATAATATGATTCTTTTTTTTTATAATTATTGTGTTATTTTATCATTACCTTGTCATGCCATTCTAATTTAGGAAGGATGAAACTAGGTGGAGGAAGGAGGTAATTGGGAGGTGGACAAATTTTCTAGCAATAGGACATAAGGCATAACTGTGTGACTATATTTTGGTGGAGGAAAGGTGTTGTTGGAAGATATAAGTCTAGAAATAACAAGATGCAGTGCATTAATAGAGGTTAGGTAGTAGAATATGCAGTCATGCAGCATTAGTTGAGTGAAAAATAGAGTTAAATAGTTATGAGGATGTATTCAACCACCCTCAATATTTAACATGGCAATATGCTGAGTTATGATACTTTGATGGTAACTTGGGTGAACATATATTCTATATATAAGGCAATTTAAATAGCTATGCACAAAATTATTACAAACGATTGGCAAGCTAACCCATAACAAATTTTACAAAATTTTTTTTTAGGTGACTAGTTCCTATGTACTCATGATTATAAATATCCAAATATAATTTCCAAAAAACATAATATTCATGAATTAATAACTATTTTCCGTTAAAATTTACCCTTCCTGGTAGCTTGACAAAGGGTAGTTTCACATGTTCATTTCATACATAAAAGAGATAGTGGTGTCCTAATATCTTGGGTAGAGGATGGATTCCAAATGTACTTATTGGGAAGATGGTGGTGTCCTAATATATTGGTGTTCCCTTCTTTTTGAATATTCATTAAGACCTTAAGGTGGTCTTAAACACTAACAAAAACCCTAAGACTCAGTTTTGTGCATTGTGAGTGCAAATGCAAACTAAATGTGTGACATAAAATATTTTTGAGGTCAATTAGACATTTACATATCCCTCTAAAATTATTATTTACCATTATTTGTCATTTTTAGGTCTGAAGGAAGTAAATTCTTTGGTTTAAACGCATGGTAGGTAGGTTTTAACAAGTTTCAAGCAAGTTTCTTTTTAGTTTGAGTGTGATTTCACCTTAAATAGCCTATAAATAGTTTATATGAACTAATTAATTCCCATAAAAAGTCCTACATATCACTTCCAAGAATAAAAGGAGATAAAATAATGAGGAAGTTGATAAAATCAAGTGTTCCAAGAGGTTGTTTCATGCTTACAAAACAAAATAATGTCTATTGGGGACAAATAAGGATAAATGGAGGATTTAAAATCCATTGATGCATCCAGTGTGCTCTTATCGCAGGTTACCAATGTTTTATCAATCTTTTTTTATGTTTTCCTCATTATTCAAAGAGAAGATACATTCAAGAGGTTAAACTTCTACCTACAAGCCTGTCATAAGTCTGAACAAAAAATGAACTCATTGCTAATTGAAGTAAAATATCCATAAGGCTTGTCTAAGATTAAAAAATATAAGTAGGACACAAATTTTAAATACTAAAAAAAAACACCATCAATATTTCCAAGAACCTTATGAGGATGTGTTTAAGAGGTTCAAGTCTTAAGGTATCAGTCGATGTACCTCAATGACTATCTAAAAATAGGTTGTAAATGAAATAGAAGGGAAAATATGAAAAGTTGGTGTCAAATGAGATGTTAAATAGGTCAATAAGGATAATAATTATCAATAATAAGGAATTAATTTTTAATTATCATGGATAATGAAGATCAAATCACTAAAAGTATGTAGTCTCAATCAAAGCACCATAACAGGCTTGATCTAGTCCTAGATGAGAAAAAAGACTAATTTGATATGTTGGAGGAATAAAAAATGGTTTATATGGTTATAAATAAGATAATTTAAATTTATAACCCCACTATAATTATAAAAAAGTAAGGACTACCTAAATATCTCAATTTAGATACCATTATAGTCAAGAAAACCCAAATGTGCACTAACAGGTCTATCATAAACCTATTGATAATGAAGATGCATACATGTGAGGGATTTAAGATATTAAATGGTAAGAATTATTCATGGTGAGATAAATGTATGTTTTCTTTCCTAGGATATGTTTAAAACCAATTGAGAATGTTTGGTCTTAAATTCCAATACTCAAGAAACCTAAAATGAATACCTATAGGCCTAGTGGAAATTTTAGGTTTGTCCTCAAATGAAAAAGTCAATATAAAATATTGAATGGATTTTTAGGTTCATAAGTCTATGAGGAAGTTAGGTATAATGGTACAATTTATTGAAGTGATGAACATGCCTATACTGGAGTCAAGTGTCAAGGAACATGCTTTCAATGTCAAATTTGTCAATTAACTTACTAACCCTATGCATGGTTCAGGGAAGTTTCAAGACTTTTAAAGGAAAAAATTAATTAAAAAGAGTATTAACAGAAGATAATATGTTGTATATACCAGATTATACCATATTAAACTTTAACCAAATGCCAAGATATCATCCTCAAGCCAAAACTCTCTCTTAAGCACACTAATAATAGTTTGTCTAGCCCAAGAGGATATTTGTTATGCTTGTTTGTATCTTGATTTTGTGAATTGGATAAAATGTAGTTATGAGGTGTTTTAGGTATCCCTATACTAAGTTTTTTTTTAATTCATTTATCCTAATAAGGCCTTATCTCTATGAATGATCCTAAAGAGTGTGAGATACTCACATGCTACAAAGAAACTAAAATGTGACCCGATGACTGAGAAATATCATAAGTGATTTAATATTTATTTGAATGAACATATAAACATTGGGTGAACTTCATTAACTTCATTCACATACAAATAGGCCATTATTTTTCATGTGTGAAGGGTATAGTGTACACAATAAACATAAAAATCTTTATTACAGGCCTATTTATGAGTGTTCAAGGTTGAGGTAAGCCCCAAATAAGTTAGAGAGGATTTGTAAGCATGGATAGATATCCTATCACTCCCTATAGACATTTAAATATCTCTTAAGGTTGTATATGAATTATTATAATAAAAAATTTAGGCCAAAAGGGGGAAATGTGTTGGCTTGTGGCCCAAGAAACCTAGTTGCAGACCTATCAAATACTCTTGGAGATCCTCCCCTAAATATATACAATTTTTGTATGATGGTATATGTATTGCCAAGACATAATAAAGATTTATATTGTATAAATTTGTTGAGAAACCACTTTCATTACCTCTTGGGCTTGAATAACCATCTAAGCTAGAGTTTTGGTCATTTCATAGTTCACCCATTTGTACAAGATTTTAGATCCTCAAATTTGGCCAGGAGATTCATTAGGAGGTCCTAAAAGTGAATCAATTTTTTTCTTATATTTCCACTTGTGTGATATATGTGTGGAATCAAATATCAGTTTCTAGGCCTAGTGACCTAATCGAGGGCTAATTTTGAAGAGAGAAAAGTAGAGTAATTAGTTTTTCACTTAGTTTCTGGTCATAAACCTTGTTAGAGAGAAAGAAGGGAATAGTGGGTAATAAAAAAATATGCTTAGTTTTCTAGGATCATATGTATAATGTTGTACAAAAGGAGAATTGTATATTTTGAGGGCTATAAGGAATTGAAGATAAGAATGATATTTAGGTAAAAAAATGAAGTCTTTGAGAGTGATTTATGAATCTAATAGGATTTATATAAGTTTATTAATATTGATAGAGGCCCTTAAAGGATATATAATTAATTCATGAATATGGAGTCATGATTTGAAACAGTTGAGTAAGAGAGGCATAGTGGGATTGATGGGTTTTATGACACCTAACAAGGTATGTTGATCATTAAAATGTCAATATAAGAAGACTCATAAATAGATGAAAAATTTCAATACCAAGATAAAATAGTAGTTCAAGGTGAATTAATAACCAAAGAGTTCCACTTTTCATCCTCCAAGGCAAGAGGAGGGCAATTTGATGAAAATGATAAATGTGTCAAGCAAATAGAGAAACCCCTATGCCATTTGGGAATGAAAAATCATCATGAAATCAACACTTGTCATTGAATTCCTTATAATACTAATTCATAACATATTTCTTGATTTTAACTCTTTTCATGAGTTTTAGCTTAGTATCGAGAAGTGTTATTTAACTGATCACTTGATGTTGCCTCTTATTTGGATGACGATATCGGTAAATAACCTTCTTAAATCTTACTCTTAGAGTATATTTTTTTATTGTGTATGAATGTTAGTGGTAGTATTCTAACTCCCTTTATTTTATCCTCTCATTATCAACTTTTTGCATTTAGATTGATGCTTTATAGGTCACATGAAGTCTTGTAGTTGGTTATGTGTATAATTAGGTCTGTAAGAATTTTCCATTTAGTGTCTTATATCACACCTCTTGGGGATCACCTCCCAGTTCATGCATTTACATATACATTCATTTTAAAATAATAATGTGAATAGAACCTAGCATTGAATTTATGTGTTCTAATTAATCTAGATTGATTTCAATAGTGAATATGTAAGTGGAGGAGATAAATTTGATAAATATCCCCCCTTAGTTTTATTTCATGTGATTGATACCCCTTTTCATTTTCAAGATAATATTGTATAATTGAGAGATTAAGTGATACATCACATGGATCTATCCCTATAATCAATAGGTTTAGTCCATTTAGAGGTCACCTACATCCTAGGACTAATCCTATTGCATATCTCAAGTTGAGAGGGCTTCAACCACCCCTTCAAGGATGCAAATTTGAGATATAATAGTTCTTACATGCTTGATGGGACAAAGGTCCAAAATATTCAAACAATTATTGGTGTTATCCTTCAATGTATCAGACTTTGAAGGTATTTAATAAACATCAATGGAAACTCCAAATGAACCACAACTCGTATAAGCAGTCCAAGTACCATAAAAATCATAAATTGGTATGTATTCTCAATCTCTATTTGGTAAAAATACATATTATATACCTATATATTATTCATATCATATTAATGTTATTTATGTCTTCTCCTCAAGTATCCCTCAACCAACATACTAATCATATAATGTACATACTCAAAACCCATATGACGCTCCTTACAAATTTTGGTAGGATTCTTATCATAGATGTTATCATCCTCTACCCCATAGAATATCTCCCCAAGATTATCTAGATAAAGTGAATGAGATAGAGAGTGCAATATTGGATTATGACAAATATATGTGTTCAAAATTTCACCATGAGGAAGTGCTCAAACTATTTCAAGCCAACTATTTTTAATCTGATCAAATGGAAAGGAGTGATTTGTGTACATTTTTTATGGATATGATACATAAGTAGGATATACATCAAAGGGAGTCTATTCATATGTTTAAATATCCTTCTTGTATAACTTATGAATCAGTCCAACATTAGAAATATCCCTCACCATACCCTACCCCTCATATGTTTTTTGTGATCCCAATCTTGCCCAATCTGTATTTATACTTATGTAGACTCCACCAACTTTTCCTAATAATACTCAAACATTTACATCATGGGGATAAGCTAAAATATTTTGAGACTACACTAAGAAATTTGCTAGATTTTAGAGTCCCTACCTAACTCCTCAAGTTGAGAGTGTTTAACAAAGTCAAACAACATCAAATTTTGATGTGTGGATTTTTTCAATGGGAGGGAAAACAAGATCTCATTTTAGATAATCCTATCTTGTCTAGCTTGCATGATGCTAAGAAGACTATCCCACCTCTAAAAAAAGTCAATAATTTCTCTTTCCCTCCCACCCCCTTTACTTATCAAAAAATCAAGATGCTTTGAGGGTAGAATATGATATCTTAGATGGAATGAAGATCTTGATAGATAAGATAGAGAAGGTGGTAGTCCTTGAGAAGATTTTAAAAAATTCAAATGGAAGTAAACACCAAGAAAGAGGTGAAAAACATTTTATAATTATGTATGATGAGTATTTTACCATTGGTAGTCCTCATTGTTTTAAAAAAATAAATGAAAGACAAGTTTAGCATAGTTTTGAACATGAAGAAAGATTGCATAATAACAAGGCAACATTGGTTGAGGTTACAATAAACCTTTAAGTAGATAATAAATTTTAAAAGGAGTAGGCTATGAATTCAAATGAATATGTGGTAGTTATAAACATGGAGAAAGAGTTTATGAGCACTAGCGATTAGGGTAAAGATAATGACAAGTTTATTTCTCATTAATATTAAGTTCAATTGAAACCTATAATGCATAATATAAAAGAGAGTCTAGGTGAAGAGTCTCTCTAGAATGATTTAAGGAATTTTCTTTCAAACCTAGAGGACATGGTAACCCTTGACCAAAGGGTGATTATATTTATTTTTGTGTAAGTTAATAACCTTAAAGAGGCTTCATGTGTCAAACAAAAGGTAAATGCTTACTTTAAATCTCCTTATAGTATTCAAGAAAATGAACGTCATACATGTATTATTGATTATTTAGCCTAACTGACATTAATGAAATCACAAAAAGGAGTCATCTTTCTTAAGAATATATCACTTGTTGTGTTCAAGGACTTTGTTGGTATGATGGAACACGATGTGGACCTTGAAGGATATGATGTCAACATAAAATATTCACATAAAGTTGTAGTTGAGCTTGATAAATATGACACCTTTCAAGGTGATAACAATCTCAATGAAAAAGAATAATTTTAGAGTTCAAAGTAATTATATACCAATTATCATGTGTGTGAAGGTTACTATGAATTGATTCAAGAGGAAAACCTGTTAGTTGACAAAAAATACAATGATCTTAGAGACTTATTTTATGGCATGGAAAGTGATCTCTTTTTAAATGATAGTCCTAAATAGTATGAAGGAGGGTTATAATACCAACATGTAATAGACAACCCCCCAAAATAAGCTCTTCATGAGATAAGTGAGGTTAGGTTAAAATAAGAAGTTCTTGTTCTTTCAAATAAACATAGAGGAAATCTTGAAAATAGGGTTTCAAAAGTTGAGCAACTTTCCCAAGAGGTTATTAATCAAATTGTGTCTCAATAAGGCAAAATTTTATTGGAAAAATAACCTCTAAAATACCTAAAAGATTTTAAACAACAACATGAGATCAGTTTGTAATGTTTGGGCATGTTTCTTCCAAGGCAAATTCCCGACTAGTACCTAACTTAATTAGATGATAGCAAGGAATAACCATTACATAGTATACTTGATACAAAGAATGAGATTGAGTAAGAAGAAAAACTACATCATCTTATTGGTTCATCAAAAGGATGTCATCACTAAATCTAGATTAGGTGATGGAAGGACTATGTTTTGATTTTTGAAGAAGGTAGTTATCAACTTTGTGAATACTCACTATTTGTCTATCTCTTTGTGGTTGCACTCAAGCAAGAAACTTAACCCAAGCTAATTATAAAAGTTAGCGACTTTGACATATTATTCAATGGTTTTATTTAGTTTGTCTTTTTGGATAGGTTAATGTATACATAGTATTTTTCTTATGTTTTCGTAGATAAGTTATTTTATTACATGTTTTGTTTCTTTTTGTGTATGTTCTTCCTATGATTCATGTGCGTTTAATTTATTTTTTGTTTTATATGTATATAATTTGTCTTTTATGGTGTAAGAAATTTGTATTCAACGTTAAAAGTATGATCAAGATGGTATTAGAGTGCAAGTGACTTCACAATCCAATGGATGGACAAGACAACTAGTCTAATATGTTTAGCAAGAAAGCATCTCCAAAAGACATCCAAAGATGATAGCTAGATTTTGGATAAAATTATATAGGATCAACAAAAAAATTGTCCAATTAAACCTGCACATTTATTTAACACTTTAAAAATATCTTTGTATGTCATGCTTATCAAAATCTAAGTTAATTGGCTTAAATTAATATAATATTTCCTTTGCTTTTGTGTTTGCCTAGCCTTCCATGTCATGATAAATTTGGTTTAAAAGGAGATAAATGTATAATAGGTATGACGAGGTCATGTGGTAGAATTCAAGGTCATATTACACCTTTTTTATCCATACACATGGCCAGAAATGATGTCAAACTCTCCTAATGTTATAACCCAGTTTAGATGTTTTCTCTATTTTGTAACAATATTAGATGGGATATGAATCGGTGTGTAGAGATAAAATGTGATGATAATTATTTTTTATGTTACCTTAAATATATCAAGATCTAATAATGCTTCAAAAATCGTATAAAATACACTTCAAACCAAATTTTTCATCAGATAGTCTATTATGTTTATTGTTAGCTTCACAAAAAGAAATTTCAAATGTTAATTTTGTATAAAGAAGAAAGAGTGGTGGAATAATATAATTGGTAGAGGAGGGGGAACTAATGATCTTAAAATACGTGTACATATTTTTCATATTGGTGGTACCTCCTTTATGACCAATGACTAAGACATGGACATGATCTTAAACCCTAGGCAAACCATCAAGACTCAGTTTTGGGCATTTTGATTATGAGAGAAAACTAAATGTGTCAAATAAAATATTTAATAGGACCTTAAAAAATATTTAAATACCTCTCACATTATTATATAAATTTTTTTGGCATGTATAGGTTTTAAGGTAGTATAATCTTTGGTTTGAATGCATGGCAGGAGGGTTTCAACAAATTTCAAGCAGGTTTCTCTTTAGTTTCAGTGTTATCTCACCTTAAATAGACTCTAATAAGTTTATATGAACTAATTAATTTCCATAAAATGTCCCATATATCACCTCTATTCATTAATGGATGTAAAATAGTGAGGTACTTTATACAATCAAGTGTTCCAAGAGGTTATTGCATGCTTGCAGACCAAAACAATCGCAATTGAGGCCATAAAAGAATAAATGGTGGGTTTTTAATTAATTTAGTGATGAAATTTTGTCCTATATAGTGTTTTAATTTTTTTTAAATATCCTATTTATATTTATACTCATCATTCAAAGATAATATACAAACAAGAGCCTAAACTTCTACCTATAGGTCTACCATAGGTCTGAACAAAAAATGGACTCATTGGTGGTCATAGGAAAATGTTAAAAAGGATTGAATAATATAAATAAAATAATCATGATCTAAAGATTAAATACTTATAAATACAATAAACATGTCTAAGAGGCTTATAAGGAGGTGTTGAAGACGTTCAATTCTTAAGGTTATAGTCCAAGTACCTCAAAGACTATCTATAGGTAGGTTGTAGATGAAATGGAAGGAAAAAAGGAAAAAGGTAGCTTAAAATTACATGTTAAAGAGGTACATAAGGATCATAATTAAAATTAATAAGGAATTTATTTTGAATTATCAAGGGTAATGAAGATCAAATCACTCAAAGTATGCAATTTCATTCAAAATAACATAATAGGCTTACTCTAGTCGTAGATGAGAAAAAAGACTAATTTGATACTTTGGTCAAATATCAAATATTTTAAAGAGTAATAAATAATATGAATCAAATTTATACACCCATTATTATTATAAAAAATATTTACTACAAAAATATCTCAATTTAGATAGCATTGTAGTCAAGAAAATCCAAACGTGCAATAATAGGCTTGTCATAGACGTATAAAATATTAAGATGCATAACTATAAGGGATGTAATATATTGAAGGATTATAATATGTTATGGTGAGATAAAATTATTTTATATACCTTGAATTATTTTACAACCAATTTATAGTGTTTGGTCCTAAAGTCTAATACCCAAGAAACCAAAATTGTATACCTACATGCCTAATGGAATTTTAAGGTTTGTCTTCAAATGTGAAAGTCAATATTCAATATAGCATCGAATTTGAGGTTCAGAAGTTTTGGATGAAGTTAGGTATCATGATTAAATTATTTTAAGTGATGAAAATGCCTATAATGGAGTCAAGTGTCAAGGAATAGGCTTTAGAGGGTAACATTTACCAATTGACTTACAAACCCTAGGAATGGTTTAGACCATGTTTCAAGAATTTTGAGGGAAAAAAAGAATTAAAAAATCATCTAAAAATAGGTAAAAATGTATTATAGACCAAAATATACCATTTTAAACATTAACCAAATTCAAAGATATCATCTTCAAGTCGAAAGTCTCTCAGGGTCACTAAACACAATTTTCCTAGCCTAAGAGGATCTTTCTTATGTTCATTTGTACATTGAATTTTTGCATGTGATAAAATGTAGTTATGAGTTAATGGATGGGTCCATATACTTAATTTTTCTATAACTCATGCATCCTAATAAGGGCTCATCTCTATGAATGATCCTTAAGAGTACATGCATTCATAGGCTACCAAAAGACTAAAATATGACTTGATGAATGTGAAACTTCCTCAATGATATAATATGAATTTTAGTGACCATATAAATATTTGTATGACCTTAATGTATCTCATTATCCCTTAATATTTCAATTGTTTACATGTGTGAAGGGCATAGTGTATTAAATAAGCCTAAAAACTTAATTGCAGGCTTGTTTGTGAGTGTTCAAAGTGGTGGTAAGCCCCAAATTAGTTAGAGAATATTTTTAAGCATGGATAGAGATCATATCACTCCATATAAAAATTTATAGATCTCATAAGGAGTTATATAAAATATTCAAGTCAATAATTTATGCCAAAATGGGAAAACATGCTACCTTATTATCTTAGAATCCTAGTTGTAGACCTATAAAATACCATTGGAGATCTTCATTTCAATCTATCCAGTTGAATTATGATGGCATAGGTATTACCAAGTCATTACCAATTTTTAGGGTCTATCACATTCTTGAGAAACCAATTCATTTACCTCTTCACCCTGAATAAGCATCCAAGCTAAGGTTTTGGCTATTTGTTAATTTACTCATTTGTACAAGGTTTAAAATCCCAAATAAGTCATGGAGATTGATTATCAGGGACTAAAATTCAATGAAATACTTTATGTTAGTTCAAATTAATTTAATTCATAGATAAATTTCATAGATAATGTGATGTTCTTCATACAAATATTAAGGTTATTTCTGTTAGTCGAAATTTACAAAAATTCAATTCATGAAAATCAAATATTGAATGAACATTTTAAGTTATTTTGAAAAATGGGTTTTCATAAGTTATTTTCAAAATTGATTCTCTAGTTAATCAACTAATGATACCCATAATTTTTTCATCCTAATTTTCCTATGTTTTTTATATGATCATAGGACTATCGATTGGGACTTGTTAATAATCCATGATTAGGCCTCACTTTTTGTGATAGGTGATGCTATCATGTTACCCTAAGCCTCTAGATTTCTCAAATGATCCTATGTCTTTAGATAGATCTCAAGATTTTAAAATATTGACAGATGAAATTATAGTCTTAAATGTATTAGTTCAATTTTAAATAGGAGAAGAAGTCTTTGAGTTCTGAAAACATACCACGTGGTGCATTCTCAAGAAATAGATAACACAAAGACTTTACAAAAATTTATCAATAAGCTAATAGGTCTGAGATTTAGGAGTATAAGGGTTATAAAATTCCATGGTTCTAAGTATTTGATACTTGTCATATTTCTATTCATTGGAACCTTGAAAGGATTAACACAATCTAATGTTTGATAGTCTCATAGTGTAAAACATCTATGTTATAAATAGGTGACACTTGGAACATTTTAATTTAACCACAACAATAGAAGAATAAAATCAAAGCCAAGGGTTGAATGGTCATTTGTCCTTGAGTCTTTGAGCCTCTATGTTTCTATGATCTCACCACATCTCGACATACATAGTTATAATATAAAATCAACCATGGATCTTACCTTTTGAGTTCCCATAGGCCTAATATTGTTCCATGTGGATCAATAATGTTAGCTTGTGACCCTAGTGTATATGAAGCAAAGCTAAAAATATAAAGAGTCAGCTAAACAAAGATTAAATATTTGTCATAACCTAAATCAAACACTATCAAGATACATGTAAATAAGGTGAACAAAAAAATAGATTAGTTCATGAATAAATAAGTGATAGCTATCTCAAATGAGATGACTATACATGTAAAGCTAACAAAATGTTTTCATTTGTAAATAAATTAGACTAACCAATCCAAACTAACACATTCAAATTGAAATGAGAATTAAATATAAATTTCATTATTTACATTGACAACACATGAACCATTCAAGACTCAAACATTAGAGTGATATATCAAAAAAATAAGAAAAGTAAATTCATTTTTCCATTACTCTCTTGATCATGTATTGTAATTTTGAGCCATCAAACACCTGAGAATACCTAATTTTCCTAGTGAGTTTGCCAAAATTAGCTATTCAATTTACAAGAATAAATACAACATTTAATTTGAAACACTAGCCTCATATACAAATCACGGTGGTCCTCAAGCCCCTTTTATGTATTTTTGTGCTTACGAAAATCACTTTTTGGGTATTGTGTTTGAGAATAATGCCCTATACTTCAAATTCCTTTAGTACTTAGTGTTTTGGGATCAGGTGGAGTATGAGGTACCATATTATGCACAAGATTAAATTTATTCAGATGAGAAGCAACGTATAGATGCCTTGATACCTATTAAAGCACAATGCCTCCACCAAACAATTTAAAACCTAGAGGTATAAATAGAATCAGAGGTCTTTTTTTCAATGATTTTTTTTTTTGGGATTATATACACATTAGGAAAAAAAAAGGTTTTTTAAAATTTATTATATGGTATTTTAAAGGCATATTAATATTTTGGTGCCTTAGATCGTATATAAGTTAATCTCGGATAATTTTTGAATTCCCTATATGGAAATTTGAAGTAATCATTGGTTCAAGGCCAAAGGATCAACCTAAAGGGAGGGATTTAATCCAATTGTATTATCAAGTTTAGACTCAATATTAGGATACTTATGGCTCTCCTAAACTAATTATATGGTTTTACTACCATTTCATATGTATAGGTCTAGCAGGTCATGTTATTTGACATGATTTTTACATTTATAAAAATGGTTTCCCTCAAAGAGGTCATAAGTGTCATGTTAAAGACATAAATGTTTTATCCTAATTAATGGCTATCTAATGAAAGATTCTACATGATGCCTTATTTAATTAATATATTATTAGGCACTATTCATAAGACCCATGTACAATTATGGCAACCATTAATGGAATGCTTAGCAAACAAGATTGAAGAGAATTATTCTTTGATGTTTAGAAAAATGTACAAACAAAATCAATTAAATATATATATGATGAGGTATATCCTCAAGTGTTTCAAGTAATTCATGGCATTCTGATGCCTAGGTCCTCTAAAAACTAAATAAGGAGCCTAAAAAAAAAGTGGAGTACTAGTATTACCCTGATTTCACTATCATTAGGATAGAGGGCACACAAACATAACTATTGTTACTATCACACCATGTCCTTGATAAAATTATAGAGAATGAAATAAAATTTCAAATTTATAACAATATTGATGAAGAGTTAATCTACAAACACTTGGCTTATAACTTTAAAAATCCTTTAATCATTGATAAACTACAATATATTATTATGTCACATTTCATTGATGTTTGGAAGCTCATGACTTACTATAATATTTAACATTTAGTGAATGAAATCTAAAGAACAAGAGAATGGGATAGCCTTAATAAATTAAGTAGAATAAAAAGGTGAGAATTTCATATGGTCACCATGAATATGACCATGATGTTATATTTCTAAATGAATTAATTGACATAGAGGTATGGATCATGATGAATAAATTGATGTAGATGATTTGGGATAGAGCCATTTAATATTATCGTAAAGTTACAAAAGAAAAGGCATAGACATCATGGATCCATCAATGTCCTGCATCATATTCACATGATTCATAAATTAAATATTAACCATCATCTCATCCAGGTGCACACATAATCCTATAAAAATGAGAATCAAGTAGCGAGAGGAGTCCAAACCTCAAATAAGAAGTGAAATTATAAAAAGTCTCACATGTACCTAATTTCCTTCTTCATCTTCAGAAACCACTTCTAAAATTTTTGTAATAGATATAACAAAGGATAATTCCACACCTAATTTTAATAGATAGAGGAAGGATATTTTTCTAATGATGGCTCTATCACCCATTACAATGGTTACCTTGGTATGTTCACCTAGATTTATATGGGTTTCTTCCTTGTCTATTCCAATCACTTGTGATTCTCTCAAGTTTACTTAGATAAGTTCACCAACATCAATAAATATTAATTTTAATACTTCTCCTCAAACTCTACCTATTGTATTAAATCCAATCATCTCTTCCCATTCCCCACCAATGTTATCACACCAATCATCCATTCAACACCACTTATATTGATGCTTCCCGCCATTTTTGTTCCATTAGTTATTTCACTATCTCTTCCAACTTTAAATCTCCCCATAGTTACATAACCATAAAAATCCCAAAGATATACCCACTTCCTCCAAGGGAAATCAATTAGAAGAAAGTCACTCATTTTTTCTCTCCATTATAGAAGAATACATTAACGAATACAAAGAGGAATAAGAAGAGAAATAGGATCTTGAACAAGTAATATCATTAGTTAAGTATTAAATTGATATGGAAGAAGAATATTTATACATAATGAAGGGGTTAAGGTTAGAAAATTATTGGATAGGAACCTTTAGATAATGGAGAAGTAGAATTAGAGAAGGATAATGTCATGAGATTGTAAAACAAGGAGGAACTTGTTGACAAAAACATACCCCCACTCTTGAAAAATGAGGACACTTGTGTTAAAATTGTGCAAATTTATACTTCAAAATATAAAAACTATTTGATCATAACATCATTACGATGATTACACATTATTCATATTTGAAGATCATCTACACCATGTTCTAGTTGGTCTTCTTCTTCATGTTTATGGTTTAACCATGTCTAAATTTTTATAACTTTAGATATTCTTGTTTCAAGTTATAAGTCTAACATATGCCAATTAAAGGTATATAATGTATGGGTTTCATAATTTTAATGATTATATCTTAATCAAACCTTTTACTAGCCTTTAGTCTATTCAAAATTAAATCGAATCCATGTTCAAGCTTCATGAAACCCTCATTCATAAACCTTAGCTTAGACCCCTCATTTGAATACAAATTAAGAGGGAGTAAAATTACACGTGAACTTTTTAATATGCTATGGACTTTGTAAAATTTCTATACTAAGGCTTAGTCATGTTTTTGAGCATGACCAAAACTTAGTCTAAAAATTATATGGTACGTCTCTTTTATATCCCATGCCATTTATCCCCTTTTATTTTAATATGGTCTAGCCTTTTATACACAAGACCATTTTCATATATTATTAACTTAGATTAATGTCTTAGTCATAAGGTCTCATTTGTGTTTATTAACATTAAAAAAGACCTTCATTTTAAGACTTTGTCATAAGTCTTATATGTATTTGATAGCTAACTTAAATCATGTACTTATTTGTAGGATTAATGATCCATACTTAATTAGGTGAAGTTGATCGAATGAATTGAGATGAGCCTGATATGCCTAAGACTTTAACCCTCAGGACCAATCCTACTTGACTCCATGGATTGATATCTATAATATGTGTTCACATAGATGTTAGAGATCTAGTGGAGTTATATCATCATGGATCAAAATGGGTCCCTTTATATTATAACATAGACTTAGCCTATGTTTTACCCTAAGGTTTTTGTTGTATTTATCAATACTATAAAACCTTACGATAAAACTGATATTATGACATTAAATATTTGAAGGGTCTTCATTTTATTATGTTTTTAGGACTTATATTAAATAATTGTGTTATACTTTGGTCTAAATTCTAAATGGTCTTGAGCTTACTTAATCACTTTATGACTGTAGAAGCCAATGACATCTAACTACCTAGATCATAATCGATGACACACGTTTAATCGGCTGAGACCAATCGAATGATGCATATTGAATTAAATTTTGTATCGAATCCAATATGTTTCATGGGACTTGAATTTTATTTTCTCATGTGTGTCATTTGACATTCAAAATGCCGTCATTGACATTTGTAATACCATCAAATTTTAATCTCTATGATTAATCATGAGAGATTAATTTTGACATTCATGTGAACATCATTGACATTCATGTTGCCATCATTGATGTCCATGAGAACATCAAAATTCAAGATCAGGGACAAATCTTACTTGGATGAATAAACATGTTTGTCTTCATGTTATATGATCAATGGAATTTCATTTGGAAAATAAACATGCTTAGGGTTTTATACCTTAATACCAAAATTGATCTTTCATCAACCTTTGACCTATCATATACTAAGCATATTTGCATGGGAATAATTTTAAACACCATAGAGTTATCTCAAATGTTATCCTAGTATTGAGTGATGTTTTTAAACATTTGACCAAACCTTATTCTAAAATATTATGCTTATTCTCTATATATCACAAGGTCTTTTGGTCTATTTTATTGACTAAATATAACTAATACATGGTCCTATTATTATAAGACTTAGCCTAGATATTTTAGCCTAAAGTTTTATCATTTTTATTAATATGATAAAATGTTAGGTTAAAAATCTTACATTATGTCCCTTATATTATTGATGTTCCCTTTTTTACTATGATCCAAACCTAGATTAAATAAAACCATCGTCTAAAGTATTTAACTTAAGTTCTTTATATATCTCAATACTAACTTAAATATTGTGCATCTTTGTATGATCTATAGCTTGCATTCATGTATATGAGATTGATCCAAATGTGTGAGGCCAACTCAAGGTTTCAATATAAACTATGAGATGGAAATAAGGTGAAAAGTGTCATGATTATGACCAAATAAAAATAAGAAGCCAATGGTGGTCCATCTCACTAATTGTAATTGATAGCCACAAAAAAATAGTAAAGGTATCAAATAACATTCAAATATCATGATCAATATCAATGACCCATGTTGACTGAAGCAAGCAAATATGATGGTATAAAATGAAAGGCACATTTTAAGTGGTAACAATCATGATTTCAAACATTAATGAATAATCTACCATGAAAGTTTCCATGTAAAATCCATGGTGATGCCACATGGGTATAAAGTGATAAAACTAGAGATTTTTTGGGCTTAAAAAAGTAAAGGTATAAATGCCAAGGCCTAAATCAAATCATAGGCACAAACTCACTGATGTGTAAAAGACATCACCATTAAATCTCAAGAAAAAATCTATATAAGAACCTTGGGTCTACAAAATCCCTAATTCAATTTCAAATTGACCATATCTAAGCCTAAAAAAGTCAAATTATCACTTGACCAAGTGAAAATGGATCCAAAGGTGCATTATAGACCACTAGTGAGAAATTTGAAAGAACTCACAATCATGGCAGCAAGAAAACAACACAAATATGACACAAAACTCTATCTGGACATAAATTTAGAAGGGAGAGTATTCAAAGATATTAAATTTGGTGTTGTAGCCTTAAACACAGGAGATAAAAACTTGTACAAGATTTTTTGCACCATTAAGGAGATGTCAGCCATTACAAGAGAAGATGAAAATATTGTATCAATTAGTCAAAGATACTACAACCTGGCCATAGTTCAAGTGACAAGTCTTCACTATGCAACAACAAAGCCATAGGTACTCCATTGCATCGATGTTATTTCTCCTATTTTTAAGGATTGAAAAATTGATCAAGACATGATAGTATATGATCATATATTAATAATAATTCCTCATATCTCCCTTATTGCCTTCAATAATTACTACAAGCTACCCAAGCTTCAGGTGAATTTACCCACAATTAGAGAGTGGTCCAATAAGAATGACCTAAAAACCATCCTTACCCCATGGTTATATTTAGGAACCCAAGTAGTCTTTGATCTTAGTGGAAGGATCCTAATCACCCAATTTAGTGATGGTGTTAGGATGATTATGACATTACTAAATAGATTATTTTGAATCCCCTATACCACCTATGTAAACAAAATTTGTGTCCCTTTTGTGTATTTCATGGTTGAGAAAGGACTTACTCCCCCTCCTGGAGAGATTATAATTATTTTCTTGAAACAACAATTATTTAAAATAATGATGAAAACTAGCAACCATTTATATATGATTTCTTATCTTTTGGATTCATTTCTAGCCACTACCAAAATCCCTAGCTTAAAAGAGTGCTCACTTAATGGGAGACAAATAGTCTCCCAGTATTATTCCAAATTGCATATATTCAAGTATAGGGAACATATTCAATTCATATGTGATTACATATACCAAAACATAGTTGAAGCCATTACAAGGATCCATATGACAATGGTTATCCCTTTGATCAAGAAGTATGTTGAACTCATTGGGGACATTTGGATATATTTAGATCACACTATAATCTAGATCAAAGGAACTATGAGCCAAGCCCTTAGGTTACCAGTCCATGTATCCACAAAGTTGGAAAAATATGAAGTAGCAAACCAATTAATCCATGGATTTGAAAACATGTGTAAAACCAAAATAAAAGGACTATTCCATTCATTTCTTTTAACTATTAGTAGGATTGTGTTTCAAAATTAGGACCATATAGAGACTATCTCTAGGCACAGGTCATCCTTCAATCTATAGATTGATGAAATTAGACAATATGACCCCTATGAAATGGTTGAAAAACATTTTAAGGGTAAGTAGATCAACATGAATTACGAACATTAGCCTAGTGTATATGATTTAATTTACATCTAAGCTTCCTCATTCACATAAGCCTTGGCAAGATTAAAGAAGTATAACATCAAGATTAAAGCTAGCTTGCTAAGAGAGAAAAACCAAAGTGAGGATATATGTTAAATGGGGCCTAAGTAGTATCATTTATTACTAAGATAATCTTCTAGACCTCCTCTAATGCAACCACAAGTATAGATACAACAACTTGAAAAACAAGTTGCAAAAGGGCTAGATGAAAAGATACCTAAGGATATGAGACCTAATAAAGTAGCATCATCTTCAACATTGCCTGATGATCTTGATTAACAAGTTTGATAGATTAACATAATTGCATTAAACCTTGAGGAGATAGTAGATTATTTCCTAAAGGCACTATCTAGTGTGTAATAGCTAGATGAAGAATAAATACAAATGGAAGAACTTCAATCCCAAACTAAGGAAGAAGCAAAGGAAGAAAACTACAAGGAAGTATCTCTGGACTTAGTTCCTATTGTAACCCAACCCAAAAATAAATCTAAGCTAGCTCTAGTTCAAGTAGGAGGCAAGAAGCCAAAGGTTACTTTCAATCAACCTTGGAGAGAAATAAATATTTTCTGTGATGATAATATAGTTTATGGCCCCTCCATTCTAGAATATTTCATATATGACAAGTTGCAAAATTTTCCAATGATGCACCACCATTGGGCTGTTAAAACATTTGTTAACATCCATGTGCATGATGACCTAAAGACCTAGATTAGGTCATCTAAATAAAAATAAAAAGAAAGACACATGGTTACGCTTGGATAGTCAAGTGGAACTCATATGGATGCTCCTAGAAACTAAAATTGAGAACAAGTTGAGATCCATAGTCCTCAAGTGACATAATCATCAATGGGAATTCAATTCAACATAAAGACAACTAGCATGGAGAGAGAAATTGAGAATAAGTCCATGGTTAAAGGTGAATAGTATACCTATCATAAGATCAAACCTTTTGTTTCTCTAACTCTAGTGGTAGGGCAAAAGCCAGGGTAAGACAAGATGTTTGAGGAGAAGATCATTAAATTTGGCCCAAGCTCAAAATTATTAGTTATAAATAATGATCAAAGGCATATTGTAATAAAACAAGAATTTTAAATATTCTATTGTGTTATCAATTCATGAGGATATATTTAATAAGTTTGAGGACACCATGCCTAACCTATTCAAATCTTTAAAGGCAATCAAGGCTAGATAAAGAGAAATGGAGAGAAAATATCTAAATCAATAGGCTAAGTTACCTAATGGCAAGCTTTAAGTCTTCAATTAAAAGACATGATTAAGGCCTTGTCTAAAAATCTAATCCCAAATTTTATGACTATTAGCAAGGCACTTTTGAATATGGCCATGGCCATATTGGTTGACAAGATTGAGGCCCTCAATAGTTGGTTGAAAAGAATGGAGGACCTAACTAAATACTTCAAGAAGTTGGAAGATAGAACATCTTATATATTAGAAAACTTGATAAATGATCCCACAACCCTCTGCTCACTAGGTTGCATAACTGATGAAGAGTTCAAACATAGGAACCTTTAGTTTATGAAAGAAGTAAGAAACCAGGGGTAAAACTAGATAGCAAGAGGAAAGTCATGGGATTAATCCTATCATTTGAGGAGAAAATGGGAGATTCCAAGGGAATTAAATGAGATATAGAGAAAATTGAAATGACCCTTAAGGACCTATAGGATCATGGAAGGGAGATTCTCCTAAATCCAGTGTTGGATCTTCAATTTATCAGTGATAAACATTACATATTGAATATCCTTCAGTACAAATAATAGACAACATTAATATAGGGTCTACAAAGATTGTTAGGAATATTATATTGTATAAATTTTTAATATTTTGGAAATAGAATATTCCTTTGTAAAGGCATGTGAAAGTTGTAAAAAGTGCATTACCTATAAGTTAGTTCATTTTGAAAATTCTATTATATTCTAGAAACTTTTTATAAAGGATAGATGTCCTTATAATTGTACACTTCTAATTTGATATAACTGATTAGTATAGTGCCTTATCATTCTATAAAAATGAGTATTACCATTTATAAAAGGAGGGTGTTTTTGAGATAAAAACTAGTGTAAACTTTGATCAATTAATACAAGTAGAGAATTCTAAAAATATTGTCTCATTTTGTTTGTGTGAATTATTATATGGCTTGTCTCTCATTTATTTATTTTGAATTTCATATTTCTATTATTTTTTTATACTCATGGTGTTTACCTTTGAATGCAAAATTGTTAGATTTTGTTTGTGATAGGATAATTGAAAGTTCTCTAGTTTACTTCATTTTTTTTTTTTTTGCATTTGTAGATGTGTATAAACTATCTACTTATAAGGGTATATATTAAAAGTAATATTTGTTCTTATTTTCATTATTTTTCATGTTACTTAGGAGTGTTCCTGATGTGTAGTGAGATTTGAGCTTAAGCTTTTTATATCATACACTAGTTTTCAGTACATGTCTGGAGAATATATGAACTTTATCATAATGTCTAGAATGATGGTTAGTAGCAACATATTTTATTTCAACCTTACCCTTCCTTTTAACTCTTTTTTAAAACAATTAACTTTAGATTAGAATCTTCATTATATATGTCCATCTTATTTTATCTTTAGAATTAGAGTTGAGTATAATTCACATTTATTAGCATAGATGATCTTCTTATTTACAAATATTTGGCTAGCCATGTTGGTTCCCAACCATCTAATGTTATAAATATTATGAAACAATCATTTGTTGTACCTCTATTCCATCATAGATAATATAATTATCAAAAACTACAACTCATGCTATGAATTCCTGAAATTCTATAATGAGAAGTGTTTCTTAAACACTCTAAGCACCTTGTCATACATATTTAAGCATTAGCAGGGTAGGCTTCACTAACACTAGAAAGTGGGCCATCAACAAATCTTTGTGAATTTATAGGATCTTTGTTTATTTTTTATATATTTTGATCAAATAACACCCTATTATTTACATATTTTGTTTGTTTTAGAATAATTCTAAAATTTTTGGTGATCTTCATAGTTTTAGATGAGTCTTTGTGCTTATTTAGACAAATTTTTTCATTCTTTGAAGACATATGTTGAACTACGGTAAAAGATATCTTTATAATTATGGATTCAACATATTTGAGGTTAGTAATAGTAATTTCGATCAAATATTCATAAATAATTTAAACGTTTTAGATTATTTGAGCTTAGAGTTGTAAACATCATTCATACTTATGTGTTTGGATATATCTTTGAGCTAATTTAGTGAAATATTATAGTCCTTTATTGTTATTTATATGAATATTTGAAAATTTTGCTTAATGTGCAGGTCTAATCATTGTTATTTGTAAATATTTATTTGGCAAATCATATTTCAAATAGGATTCAAATTTCTCAAGCTAGAATTATAAAGAATAAGAACAAGGTCATGTTTAGAGACCAGGGAACCTCTACTTGAATTAAAAGTTCATAGGAGAACTAGATGAGACAAAGGTAAGCATAGACTCTTAAAGTATTTTCCAACTTCACCACTTCAAGGTACTCCTTCATTAAACATTAGTCATAGTATGACATGGTTAGGGGGTTCTTCCATCAATGCATTAGGTGTAGTAGATGACCTTCCCTACGATCCTAAAAAGTATTTGCCAACTTTTAGTCCTAGTGGTATTACAAATACAAAGGAACACATTGAATCATTCAAAGCTACATTAAGATTTTTAAATATCACTCATAAATATGTTGCATGTAGGTCTTTTCTTTTTACTTTTAGGGATGATACATATAAATGGTTTCTTAAGTTTCCTGACAATTACATTACTAGCTAGGATGGTTTCAATAATGTGTTCATTGACCAATTTAGAAAAATAAATAGTATTTATGTCTAGTACCAATAATTTACTACAATCAGGAGGGATGCAAGTGAGTCCATGAGATCATTCAATGATAAGTTTAAAAATATGTATAGCTGAACCATAAATCCTTATAAACCTAATGATGTTTTGGATTTGGAAATCTATATGGATACAGTAGATCATATGACCTCTGTATGTATGAAAAGATCTCTCCCAAACATAAACATATCCTAAGCCTATTTTGAAGTAGTGATAATTAATGATCAAATACAACCTCAAGGAAAAATTGCTTACTCAATCCCAAATGTTAATCCACATATGCCCATCTTGAATATCTTTCCTAATAAAAATCAAAATATGCCATGTTTTAATCATCTCCAAAATTTGAGTTAAGCCATGTTTCTCCTAACCAGAGCTTAAGATTTATGAACAATACAACAACTAAATTTAATTGAAATGATCAAAAATCTTTGGTACCAACCAATACTACTAAAGACAATCAAGTTTAAAATTTAGAAACTCCTAAGAGTGAAAATGACTCTATATTGAAGATGGTATAAAATCTAATCGTTGATTTCCTTCAGTTGCAAAAGTGAGTTAGCCATACCAGAGAAATCTCAGGTAGGAACTGATTTCAAAGATGCAATAAAACAAATAATAGGTTTTAGAATGATAGTTTTCACAATAATAATAATAATAATAATAATAATAATAATAATAATAATAATAATAATGAATCATCTGATGGTATGGAGATAATGGACATTAATATTATTGAATTTGCTTTAACTGATTACTATAGGGTTCATTATACTACTAAACATCGTGAAATTTATTGCATTGAATTTTGTAAAGATATTTTAGCCTTTTAGGAATAATTGGACACTTTTGAAGTGATTCTTAACAAGGATAGTGGTGCATGTACATGAGGATCTAAATCCTCTAATCAAGCTCTCACAGTGGAGATGTTTGACTTCCCTTCCAAGAAGATAATGAGCCTGATGACATTCTAGAAGAATTATATATTTTCCAATAGTTCATGAAGAAGACCTACCCTCTGAGGATTAGGGAGCAAAATCATTTGTTGACTAATTTAACTCCTAATAACTTTTGTGCTCCTCTAGACATAACTTCAAAAAATAACCCAGAACCTCCAAAAGGAAGTACTTTTAATCATAGTATTGACGCATCTAATTTTTCTAATAGGACTATGTATAAAATTATGAAAGATATGAATAAAATTAAGGCTAAAATCACATTACCTGAATTAACATAGATCACTAAACAAAGGGACCTATTATTAGAGTTTTTATCCAAGAATCCTAGTAAGCCACCCAAAACTAGCAATGTCAATGTTGCTATGTATAAATATAAGATAGAGTCTTCACCTTTTCTACTTGTTATCATAATGTTTGGTAATTATTTACATAACTATTTTCTATATTCTAGTGTATCCACCAAAATTATGACAGTAGGTATTTGTAAATAACTTGGCTTGACTCTTATTAAATATGATAGATTTATTACTTAATTAGATAAATCTAGGGTCAAATTAATTGGGGAATTATTAAATTTCCATATGCATCTTACCTCTAAGCCTAGAGTTCAACACTTTATTTATATCTAAGTAGTTGACATTTCTGATGTTTATAGAATATTGTTAAGTAGAGAATAAATGAAGGCCCTTAATGGAAAAATGTCTACTAACTACTTGCATTTTTGTTTGCCTTAGAAAGGAGTCCCTAATCAAATCAAAATAGAAAAGGAACCTCAGATGAAGTACATTATCACATAATATAATGTTATGAATGAAAGTGTTAATATGATAGACTCTCATGAGATTAATATGATGGACTCTAAATTAGGAGTGTATACTATTGATATTTCTATGGTATATGATTCTAAGACTTCTTATGCTTTCCCTAGATTATGGATATTACTTTTTGATGGTGTTAGTTATAAATTTAAGTCTAAATTAGGAATTTTTCTGACCAATCCTATTGGGAAAGAACTAAAATTTGCTTATAGACTTCACTTTCCTTGCACCAATACTCTTGCATAGTTTGAACATTTGATTTTAAGATTATAGTTTTCCATTAAACATAAGGTTAAATAAATATTGGTCCATAACGACTCAGAACTTGTAGTCAATTAAGTATAGATTAAATCCCAGTGTAAATTATTATATCTCAAGAGATATAAGCTCAAATTCTAGGATTTATTAGAGTCTTTTGATGTTTTCAACATTGTTTTCATCCCTAGGGAAGAAAACAAGGTTGTTGATGAGCTTACCTCAGCTGTAACCAATATTATTCCAAATCATGACTCTTAAAACATTAGCATTGTGTTGGTTCAATTCCCTTTGGTCCTAAGCAATATTAACCATCTACAAGTTTTTACTGATTACCAATAGATCCTAGATTTCTTAACCAACTTAGGAGCATTTCAAGCCCATGTCATATAGGAGGCCAAGGATAGTACCCTTTAAGGAGAGGATACATTTAATAATGAATTCATTCAGTTGGATGAAAACAAAATCCCAAAATACATGATTACCATGGAGAGGTTATTTGATTAGGATAAACTCGCTAAGAATACCAGGATTCCCAAAGTAAATAGGAAGGATTACAAGATAGGTGATCTTGGGCTTTAAGATCAACCTCAACTTGCTAATATTAGGATGGAATGAAGAGAGTTAAAAATTAATGAACCAAAGAAATGTTAAAAAAATATAAGGATATAATATCATGGTCCTATTATAATTTAAAGCTTTCTAATCCAAAAGTTATAAAACATAACATAACTTTGAAAATAATTGCAAATAATTCAAAAAAAAGTAGAGGCCTATCAACCCTATCTTAAAACCACTAATATATAGAGAGGTCAATAAGCTCTTAGATTCCAAGATTGTGTTACCCATTAGGCATTACACTTGGGTTTCTAATTTAGTCATAATCAATAGGAAAAATGGTTAAAATAGAAAGTGTATTGACTTTAGAAATCTAAATAAGGCATATGAGAAAGATAATTATCCTTTACCATCTATTGACCAAGTTATTTAGATTATTTATGTTTCTATCATGATGTCCTATCTTGATGGTTTTTCCATAGACAACTAGGTGCTTGTGAACTAAGATGACAAGATGAAAACTACATCTACTACTAACTAGGGCACCTTTGCCTACAAAATCATGCCATTTAGATTGATTAATGTAGGGGCCACATTCCAATGTGCCATGGACCATGCTATTCCAAAGATTAATTGGTAAGTGCATCACCATTTATATGGATGCCCTGATTGTCTTCTCTAATAATAGGGAAGACCATATGATGGACTTATGATAGGTATTTGAATTATGCAGCAGGTATGGGATTTCTCTCAACACAAAGAAAAGTATTTTTTTGTGTTACTAGGGGAAAATTGTTAGGGCATGTCATTACAAACGATGGAATATGTATACATATAAATAGAGTAGATGTTATATCAAAATTAAACCCTCCTAATAGCATAAAATAACTAAAATAATTCTCTAGAAAAATTAGTTATGTAAGAAAATTTATTTCTAGATTTGTAGAAAATATCAAGCCATTACAAGATATGATGAATAAATATGTCAAAATTAATTGGAACAAAGAAAAAAACAATGATTTTAAGGACATCAACGATGTAATTAGATAATCTCTAGTTTTTATATGCCTAAAATTCTTGAAAGACTTTTACCTTTACTCATTTATTTGGATCACACTATTATTGCAATTTTAACTCATACAATTGGTGGATGTGATCATAAAATAGCTTTCATGAGAACGTAATTTAAAATTGTTGAATTGAATTATTATTTTATTTATAAATAAGCATCTACATTATTCAAGGTAATCAAGAAATTCAAGCACTACATTCTTAGGAAAAAGGTGCATGTAAACCTACCAGACCCTACCATCAAGCTCATTTTTAGTTAGAATGAGCTAGGAGAAAGGAGAGGTAAGTGGATGTCTATGCTTGAAGAATATGAAATTGAAATGACGGATACAAAATTGATAAGGTAACCTTAGCTCAGTGTTCATTTTAATAGCTCAAAAATGCCACATTTCAGGAATGCATGTATGAATATTAAGCAAATGTTAATTATCGATATGAAATATCAGATTAATGATATAGTTTATATAAAATAGTAAGGACCAATAAATAAGTTAATTATTCCATAAGATGTTAAGCATTTTCTAATCAGAACATAGTTTTAAGGAGAATTTCAAATAGGGGATGAAAGCTTAAATTATTATAACATATTCATATTTTCACTTAACAAACATCCTTACCTGGGATGAAAGTTTCAACCACAATTCATTATCTATGCATCAAACATTGGACCAAATCATTAAACCTAGAAAAACATGGTTCCCAACATTTTCTAGAAAGCTAAAATTGTCTAATAAATTCAAAAATAAGAGCTTATTGCAAAATCAAAATGTTTCCAAGTAAAGGTGATTCTGGTAATTTCCATTGGGGCTATCGACACCAGGATGTTAGTGGAGTATGGCCTTGAGTAGATCCAAAGGTATCTCTATCAGTGATATGGATGCCTAGATGGTAGTAGAGTAATGCTTAATTCTTCTTGAACTAAGGCATGATTGTTAATGGATATCTAAATGTGTTATAAGTCAATGTTAATTGTTAAATACATGAAACATGAATGTTTTTCCCTAAATCCTAAGTTAAATAATAAGTGGAATCAAAGCACACACATAAAATGGCTATGTTTTGATGTTTAATCCTAATTTTAAAGGTGTAAGGCTTGTTTTATCCATAAATTTATCTTGATAAGGCTATTTATAAAGTGGAATAGATAATTTGGTTGTTGGTCTGAACCAAAGTCCCTGAATTTTAATATATTACTATGTTTTCACTAAAATTAGCCATTTGTTGAAGGTCACATACCCCAATTCTTGAAAAATGAGGAACCTTATGTTAAAATCGTGGAAATTTATACATTAAAATCAAAAATCCATTTGATCAGAATATCATTACCATGTTTTCATATTATTCATATTTGAATATAACCCATGCCATGTTCTAGTTGGTCTACATGTTCATGGCTCTAGTTTAATCTTATCTAATTTTTGCTAACTTCGGATCTTCTTGTTTTAGGTTACAGGTCTAATAGATGTTTGTTAGAGGTAGACAATGTCTTAGTTTCATTATTTTAATGATTTTATCTTAATCTAATCTTTTATTAGAATTTGGTATGTTAAAAGTCAAATTGAATTCATGTTCAATCTTCCTAAAATACTCATTTAGAAACCGTAGCTTAGACCCCTCATTCAAAGTCAAATTTATTAGGAACAAAATCATATGGGAACTTTTTAATATGCTATGGACATAGTTAAATTCTTATCCTAAGTATTACTCTTTTTTTTCAACGTGACCAATCCTTAGTCTAAAAATTATATACTACATCTATTATATATCATGAGCTCTAGGTCCCTTTCTATTTTAATCTGGTCTAGCCTTTTATATGTAGGGTCCCTTTTATATGTTATTAACTTAGATTAATGTCCTGGCCCTAAATCTCCATTCATGTTTTTTAATAAAAATAATACCTTAGTCTTAAGACTTTAACCTAAGTCTTATATGTCTCTGAGCCCTATCTTAGACCATGTGCTTGTTTGTAGGATCATTGACCCACATTTACTCAAATGAAGTTGATTGAATGAAGCAAGATGAGCCTAATTGCCTAAAAATTTAATCCTCGGGACTAATCCCTTCAGCTATATGGATTGAGATTGATAATATACATTAAAAAAAATACTAAAGATCTAATTGAGTGAGATTATCATGGATCTAAATGGGTCCCATTTTATTATAACATAGACTTAACCTAAGTTTTACCCAAAGGTTTTTATTGTATTTATCAATATAATAAAACCTTAGGATAAAACTTATGTTATGACTTTAATTATTTAAAAGGTCTTCATTTTATTATGTTTGAAGGACCTATGTTAAAGATTTAAGTTATACTTTGGTCTAAAGTATAAATTGTCACAAGCTGACTTATTCCCTTTATGACTATAGGAGCTAATAACGTCCAACTATCCAAATCGTAATTTATGACCCACATTTACTTAGGTGAGATCAATCGAATTATGCATATTAAATAAAAGTTTCTATAGGACCCACTATGTTTCATTAGACTTGAATTTGACATTGTTGTCCCCATCATTTGATGTCTGTGAGGATGTCATTGACATCTATGAGACCATAAGATTTTATTATTTATGGTTAATCGTAAGATCTGAATTTTGATGTTCTCATGAATGTCATTGATGTTCACATGAACATTATTTATGTCCACAAGATCATCAAAATTCAAGCTTAGGAACCAATCTTACTTGGATGAAAGATCATGTTTGTCTTCATGTTGAAGGATCAATGGAATATCATTTGGAAAATAAACATGCTTAGGGTTTTTTACCTCAACACCAAAATTAATCTTTCATATACCTTTAACCTATCATATACTAAGTAGAATTATGTGGGAAAAATTATAAACACCATATACCTAGCTCAAATGTTATCCTAACATTGAATCATGTTTTTAAACATTTGACTATACCTTAATCTAAAATCTTATACTTGGTCCCTATATATTCTGTTATCTTTTGGTCTATTTTATTGGTTTGATATAACTAATATAGGGTCCTATTATTATAATACTTAGCCTAGAGATTTTATCCTAAAGTTTTATCATGTTTATTAATATGATAAAACCTTAGGTTAAAAATCTTATGTTAAGTACCTTTTATTATTTGGGGTCCCCTTTTTACTATGATTCAAACCTAGCTTAAATATTTTACCTTAAGGTTTATTTCATGTCTATTAACATGAAATATAACCATAGTCTAAATTATCTAGGCTAAGTTCTTTATATGTCTTCATACTTACTTAAACATTATATAGCTTTGTAGGTTCTATGGATCACGTTCATGTAGATGAGATGATCTAATGGAGTAAGGCTAATTTAAGGTTTCAACAGAACCTCCAAGATGGGGATAAGGTGAAAAGTGTCATAGTCATGACCAAAAAACAACATGTAACCAATGGTGGTCAATCCCATGGATTGTAATCAACGGCCCGTATCTAACCAAATGAAGTTAATCGAATGGAACAAGATGAAGATAGGATTTTCAACAAAGCTCTAGAGACCTACAGTAATGAAACTTGTTATAATCATATAAAATACTAAGAGAATCCAATAGCATTCAAATCTTAAGATCAAGGTCAACTAGCCACAATGATCCATGCAAGAAGATATGATAGTGCAAAATAAAATGCAGATCTTAATGACAATGATCATGTTTTCAAACATTAATGAATAATCTGTCATGAAAAGTGCCATGTAGATTCTATGATGATGGCATATGGTAGAAAGCAACAAAAATAGAGATTTTATTGCATCAAAAAAATAAAGGGATAAATGCCAAGGTCCAAATTAAATCTAAGGAATAGACTCATTCAAGTGCAAAAGTCATCATCATTAAATCTTAGGAGAAAACTTGTAGAAGAACCCTTGGTCTTAAAAATCCCTAATTTGATCTCAAATTGACCATAGTCAAGTCTAAAAGAGCCAAATGTCACCTAAGCAAGTGAAAATAAATCAACCTAAATTATAGACAACTAATGAGTAATTTAAAAGAATTCACAGTCATAGCAGCCCAAAACTAACATAAAAAGGACATGAAACTATATCTAACCATGGATTATGAAGGGAGAGTCTTCAAATACACTAAATTTGGTGTTGTATCCTTGAATGCAAGAGATAATAAATTGGTCCAATATTTTTTGGACCATTAAGGAGTTATTATCCATTATAAGAGAGGATGAAATGATTGCATTAGTCAACTAGAGATACTACAACATGGTCACCACTCAAATGATAATTTTTCACTATGTGGTAGTAAATCCATAGGTACTACAATTCATTGATGTTATGTCTCATATTTTTAAGGATTGTAAAATTGATCAAGACATGATAGTACATGATTGTAGTTTTAGAAGAATGGCTTATATATCCCCTATTGCCTTCAAGAATTACACAAAACTACTCAAGCCTTGGGTAGATTTATGCACAATCAAAGAGTGGTTCGATCATTATTACTTGAAAACCATCCTTACCACATGGTTATATTCAAAAACCCATGTAGTCTCTTACCTTTGTGGAAGGATCCCAATCACCCAATTTAGGGCTAATATAAGGATGATTATGACATTACTGAATAGATTGTTTGAAAACCCCTTCACCACCTATGTCAACAATATCTAGGTACCTTTTGTGTATTTCATGGTTGAGAAAGGACTTACTCCCACTCTTAGAGACATTATGAATATTTGCTTGAAAAAATAATTCTCTGAAATAAAGAAGAAAAATAGAAACCATTTCTATATGATGTCTTATCTTTTATAGCCTTTTTAGCCACTACCAAAATATTGAGCATAAAATAATGCTCACCTAATGGGAATAAAAAAGTCTCTCATTATTATTCCAAATTGCATATATTCAAGTACATGGACTATATTTAGTTCATATGTGACTGTGTATACCCAGCCTTAGTTGAAGCTATTATATGGATCCCTATGATGAGGGTCAACCATTTGATCAAGAAGTATGTTAAACTCGTTGGGGACATTTATCAATATCCCTATTGCACTATAATGTGGATATAAAGAACTATGAGCCAACCCCTAAGGTTACCAGTCCATGTACCCACAAAATTGGTTGAGTAGGAGGTAGCATACCAATTATTCTAGGCATAGATATTATGTGTAAAATTAAAAGGAAAGGACTGCTCAATTCCTTTCCTTTAACTATTAGTAGGACTATGTTCTAAAATTGGGACCATGTAGACACAATCTCTAGGCACATGTCCTCCTTCAATTTGTAGATTGATGAAATGAGACAATGGGACCCCTATGAAAGGGTTCCAAAGGCCAATTAGATCAAGATGACTTATGAATATCACCCTACTTTCTATTATCTAACGTACAGCATAAGTTATTTATTCACAAAAGTCTTGGCAAGATTAAAGAAGCATAACATCAAGCTCAAAGATAGACTACTTAGAAAGCAAAATCTAAGTGAGGATATATGGTAGGTGGGGCCTAAGTAGTATGATATATTAGTATAACTATATTCTATACCTCCTCCCATGCAACCATTGATAAAGACATACTAAACCAAAGAACAAGTTACATGAGGACCAAATGAAAAGAGACATAACGAGAGGACACCCAATGAAATAACATCATCTTCAACACTATTTGAAGAGCTAGAGTCACAACTTAAATAAATTGACATAGTTGCATTGGACACCAAGGGGATAGGAGGAGATGCACAAAAGGCACTGGCTAGTGCCTATAAGTCAAATAAAGAAGAAGTACAAATTGAAGAACCTTAGTTTGAATCTGAGGATGAAGAAAAGAAATAAAAAGGTAAGTATTTTTTGACTTAGTTCCTATTGCAACCCAACATAAAAGTAATGTTGAGCTAGCTCTAGTTCAAGTAAGAGGAAAGAAGCTAAAGTTGACTTTCACTTAGCCTTTCAGTGAAATCAACTTTTTCATTGATGACAATATAATTTATGACCCCTATATTCCATATTATTTTATATATGGAAAGTTCCAAAAGATTTCACCTATGCACCACCATTGGGTTGTTACAAAATCTATTAACATATATGTGCATGATGAACTTAAGCCCTCAATTGTGGCATTATAATAATGTGAAAAATAAATATGCATGGCTACCCTAGGAGATTCAAGTGTAACATAGATATATGCTCGTAGAACTTCAAGTGGAACACAAGTTTAGATCCCTAATCCTTAAGTGATAAAATTATTAGTGGGATTTTAGTTCAACCCAAAGACAACCAATATAGATAGAGAAATTGCAAAGAAAGCCATGGTTGAAGGTGACCAATCAACCTCTCAAAATATTGAACCTTTTATTAGTCTAACTCTAGTGGCAGGGAAAAATCTAGGACAAGACAAAATGTTTGAGGAGAAGATCCTTGAAGTAGCCCAGGCTCAAAATGGTCAGTTGAAAATAATGATCAAGGGCATATTATAAGAAAACAAAATTTTTGAAGAGTCTTTTGTCTTATAAATTCATGAGGATAAATTCAATAAGTTTAAGGATACCATGGATAACCTAGTCAACTCTTTAAAGATAGTCAAGACCAAATAAAGAGAAATAGAAAAGCGAATCTCTAAAGCAACAATCCATGTTTGCCAATGGCAAGAAAAGAGTCTTTAGGTGAAATAATTAATTAAGGACTTATCCAAGAATCTAGATCCAAATTTTAAAACTATCAACAAAGCACATTTGTATATGGACATCACCATATTGGTTGACAAGATTGAGGCCCTGGGCAGTTGATCCAAAAGAATGGAAGACCTTGTCAAAGACTTCAAGAAGCTGGAAGATGGAACATCTCATATCTTAGATATCATAATAAAGGATCCCACATCCCTCATCTCAATGGGTCTCATAACTAATGAAGTTTTCAAACACAATACCTTTTAGTTCATATAAGAGGTAGGAAATTAGGGGCAAAACTAAACAATAAATGGCAATAAAAATTCATAGGCTTACTCCTATAATCTAAGGATAAAATCAAAGATTCTATGGGCATCAAAAAAGATAAAGATAAAATCTAAAATAACCTTTAAGATGTAGTGGATCATGTAAGGAGCTTTTCATAAATCCATTGGTGGGTCTTTAGATTATCAGCAAGCAATATTACAGATTGAAGATGCTTGAGCAAAAAATATAGGAATCATCAACATAGGGTCTGCAACATTAGTTAGGAATATTATTTTTTAGAAATTTATAATATTTTGAAAATAGAATATTCCTTTATAAAGGCATGTGTAATTTTTAAAAAGTGTATTCCCTATAGGTCGGTTCATTTAGAAAAGTCTAGTGTATTCTAGAAACTTTGTAGAAAGGAAAACTATCCTTATACATATACACTTGTAATTTCATATGATGGATCGTATACTACCTTAGCATTATATAAAAGGGAGTATTAAAAGCTATAAAGTGAGGGAGTTTATGAGCTAAAAACTAGTGTAAACTTTGACCAACTAATGCAAATGGAGAATTCTAAAAAGAATGTGTCATTTTGTTTGTGTGAATTGTTATATGGCTTCTTTCTCATTTATCTATTTTTAATTCCATATTTTTTAATAGTTTTTTTAGACTCCTGGCATGTACCTTTGAATACAAAATTTTTAACTTAAGTTTATGCTAGGATAACTGAAGGTTCTCTAGTTTACTTAGTTTTATTTGCTCTGCATTTGTAGATGTGCATAAACTATCTACATGTACTGGTAAATAATTAAAGTAAGATTTTTTCCTCTTTACATTATTTTTCATGTTCCTTAGATGTGTGCCTGATGTGTAATGAGATTTGAGCTTAATCTATTTCATATCACACATTGGTTTTAAGTACATGTCTGGAGAATATCTGAACTTTGTCATAATGTCTGGAATGAAGATCAGTAGCAGCATATTTTCTTTCTACCTTACCTTTAATTTTTCTTTTTTTTTTAATAAATTAACCTTAGATTAAAATCTTCATTGTATATGTCCATCTTAGTTTATCTTTAGACTTATATTTGAGCATAATTCACCTTGATTAGCATAGATCATATTGTTATTTACAAATATTTTGATGGGCACGGTGGATCCCAACTAACAAATGTTATAAATATTGTGAAATAGTGATTTCTTATGCCTTTATTCCACCATAGATAATAGGATTATCACAAACTACAACTTATACTCTAAATTCTTGGAATTCTAAAATGAGAAGTATTTCTTAAACACTTTGGGCACCTTATGGTACATGTTTAGGAATCAACATAACTCTAGTTGGATCTTTGGATAAATAAATTCACACAAGAATAAATTCCAAACATAAGTGAAGTAGTTTATTCCCTTGATTTAATTATTTCCACTGTAAATATTCCAACTGTAGACTTAACTTCAACTATCCTAGCTATCATTTTATATATTATATTAATTCACCTAGTCTTTGTCCTTTAGTTCAAATAAAGTCCCCTAATAATGGGGTTCATTTTCAAATTAAGGTTCGTGTTTCCAACTATAACCTTAAAATTCCACTAGTTCTCAAGAAATAGTCAGATAAATTTGAACTCTTAATACCACAATCATCACCCATGCCATCATCTACTATGACTATTGACAAGATTCTAACCTGAACCAAGTTTGTATATGAGGCTACTCCAATAAAGGAACAATCACCATGCAAAATAATTGTTTATCCACCTCTCCAATTTCTAATTCAAATAACTGAATCATTGGCACCACCGGTAATGACACCCCCTCCTATGACTCCACCTTTTGTGTTTGAGGACCACATTCTAGATTAAGAAATAATGAAAGTAGCTCAACAATCAGTAAAGGATATGTAAAATGTAATGGATGATAGATGAAATTTGGTGATAATGACTCTATAGATGGTTAATTATTGACCATACATTGAATGGTACATCTTAAGATCCCATTTCTTGAATTGTCTTGATAGAAGGTAGTTCATCACAATCAAACTTAGGTGGAAGTGATGAAGTTATTGGAAATGTTGTTTCTCCTCATATTGATTTTTGTTCCTCCCTAGTTTTCATGTCTACCTAGATGGGTGATCATGATAGTAACAAATGGATGTTTGGCAAGTAATCATATGGCAACATCGAGGAAAAAAATTGTGGGGAGCTCTTCATCTTTTGATGTTACTATTGAAGAGGTCATTATTCTAGATGATAAGAATGATAAGGATGTTTCAGTTTGATCACTATGGGGTTGATAGTTTTTTGGTAGTAAGAGATAAATCTTTTGGGATAAAATTCAAGAGATCATAATCTAAACAAATAAGGTTGATGGATGATGACATCAAACTCTTTGAACATTACTTGTTGAATTTTGATATCACAAATAAAGAGTTTGGTGTTGCATATGCATTATTTTAAGAACTCAAGGCAAAAGAGGTAGTTTTTAGATCCGGACCAATTACTCAAATGGTTGTTAGTATTTTGAAAATTACTCAAGGTACCCAATTTTAAGGATTTACTATCCTAAAAAATCCTATGGGCCTGGTTTTGGTTCCTCAAGGACCCTTAGTGGTTACTTTAGCTACAACATAAATTAATCCACCAACATCCTCAGCTAGCAATACCACATAATCACCCTATTTAAGATAGTTATTTATTTGCACACTATAATCAAGTTAGAATTTTATTTCTTAACTTATTTATATTTCATGTATATTATATTTTTAGTTGAATACTTTGTCCTAAATATTATCACTGGACATGCATTTTTTTCATGATTCAAAACACAGTGTTCTATTTTTGGAGTTGTAAATTTACACACCACTTGATAGATGAGGCCTTCCCCATCTCAAGCCTATGATAACTTGTAACCTCCCTGTCCCTAAGGGCATATATTTTTATGCTATTAAGATTAAGAAGAGATTCCAAAAAGTTCTTCTAGTTTGATATTAATATACAAATTTTGATTCCTCTCATAATTTATTGACTTTGTGGGGAATTCTACCATTCTAATAACTTATTTCTTGTGTATGAGTTACTTTTCTAACATATTTATTCATTATAATTTATAGCTCATTTTAATTCCTTTTAGATGTTTATTATAATCCCCTCTTGTATATGTTAAATAATAATTTTAAAAATTTGGAAACCATTAATTTTACATGTTCAAGTTTACTCTATTTTGTTTCCTTTGACTGTTTATTTTGTTTGATTTTTGGTGTGATATAATAGTTTACAACATATATTAGTCTAATTATTTCTAGTGCTTTCTTAGTTCAGGTGCTAGTCTTGAAAGATTTTCATCTTGTGTGGTCCACATGCCTCTTTTATTCCTTCCTTTCCCTCTTTTTGAATTTATTGATAATGTTGTTCACCTTAGTTAAAACCATCATCCTTACACGAACTCATGTATATCTAGGTTCACCCATGGATGACCCATCTGTGGTTAGCAGTATGTATCACTCACCATTACTCTAGCGGTATATTATTATAAAATTAGATACCTTTAAACTAATGATTTGGATTATAATATATCATTGATCCTAAATATTGAGGTGATACATAAAAAAGGTCTTTATGGCGTGAATAAAACCCAAATCAACACTAGGATGTGCACCAAAAATACTCCAAACAAATTCTAGCTTCATAAAGTTATAAATGTTTTAATGATTATTTGGTCTATTTTGAATGTATGTGAGTGATCACTAAATTATCTAGGAATAATTTATAGATACTTTTATTTATTTATGCTAAATAAAATATAATTTTTTTGTATTATAAGTAATTTTAATGAACACTCTATTGGCATTCCAAAACTACGACCAAATAGCTAGAGGTTGAAATATACATGATGAAGTGGATAATACAACTTGAGTTAGGGGTGACCAATATGAGGGCCCAAGTACAGTGAAGGAAATTCAAACATGACTCATGAATGTCATGTGCACTATAAGCAAATATTTCCAAAATTAAAGGAGCAAGAGAGATGCCCAAGAGATGAGAAGAATGGGGACACATGATGAAAACTAAAAATACACATAATTTTGACTAATAGTTGACTTTTATCAACTAAAAAATGCATTGAGGTAAACTATAGGTGGCCATGCTAATTAAATGCTATTATGTAGGCCTTCTAACTATTATTTGAAATTCATAAAATATAAATATTATCTATTTTAATTATAAACTTAGTTTATTGGATATCATGTTATATTCCAAAGAAAAATAAAAGAGAGACTACATTAAAATCATAAAATGAAAATCCCATATGGAATTTTGGTGTCAACTTATATTTATCAATGCATTTATTATAACATATTCTATGTTTAAATAATTTTAAAAATATTATTTATTCGTAGTATAATTTATTAATTTTTATTAATATGTCTTATTTTGATATTAATTTTAATTAAAAATTATTTAAAAAAAATAGGTCAGTACCCAAAAATGTTATTTGTTTTAGAGTAGTAATTAATGGAACACAAGTAAGGTAAAAATAATCAAGAATCCATCACTTTCATAGTAGGTCTTGGGTGCATGCATGAAAAGGCTAGGCGATGGATCATGGAGGAAGGTATTCATGCGATGAATAAATGGATAGGGTTTTATAATAGTAGTGGAGAGGTAGGATTGGAAGATCAGCTTCAAGATGAGAATTGGGAGGTTTTGGAAGGTTTGGAGAGAGACAAGGATTTTTAGTCTTTTGAGGATTTGAGTAATGGACCGAAGCTCACACCATTGGTTTATGGTTGCGAAGGTGAGGTTGTTGAAGTAAATCTCAATGGAACAAAAGGGCTTAGCAGATCAAATTTTAAAATTTGGGATGGTCTAAAGATTTATGAAGACAAGTAATTCATCTATGAATCCACTGAACACTCATAAACCATTTTGCTCATTAGAAGAATGGGCTTTTATCATTAAATTTATAGAGAAATGGTTGATAATTGATGAAAATGAGTCTTCGATTAAGGATACTTGGGGAAAGGATATTGAAGTGAAATTCCTAATGAAAGGTTTTTTTATCATCATATTTCCCAATTTAGATAAAAATATAGTTTTAAATCATTATTTCTGGTCCTTGAGATGTGTTGGCCTCTGGTTTCAAAGATGGTAACCAAATTATGATATCTTTTTAGTGAAACAAGGTAGTTTCCCTTTTTTGGTAAGGATCTATGCTCTCCCTTTGAAATATTGGTATTTTGAGTGCCTTCAAACCTTAGGAAATCTATCAGGTTCATTTTTGGAAATTGACCCTATTATAGAAAAATGATTTTTGGAATCTTATGGAAGGATTAGGGTTTTAATGAATTTGGATATTACCATTTCTAAAAACATTCTCATCAAAACTCAAGGATACAATTAGTCCAAATCGATTAACATTAAAATTTTTCCTTTTAGGTATTTTAATTATAGATGTACGAGATGCAATCAAAAATTTTGTAATAAAACCTCAATGAATCCATCTACTAGTGCGGTGAAGGTTCAAAAGGTTTGGAAACCATTTACATCACCTTTCAAGGATTTCTAATTTTTTAGTATTCGAAAATTTTGGTCTAATCAGGTATTTAATAATAATGAAAATGAAGGTAAGATTGTGGTTTCTAACCATACTCATTTTTAATCTATTTTGATTACTTCTCTCAAGGTATATGTTTCTTCAAAATCTCAAGCTAACTTTGTATCGATTCTAATTCCACCAAATGCCTCTTGCATCAAAATTTTATAAATGAAGGACCTAATAGAGAAATTAGATAAAGGAGATGAGTTATCTCCTAACATGATAATTGAAGGTTGTGATTTCATTTTGGAACAATCATGGACTATCAAAGCCATTATATAGAATTTAGAACTAAATTTTGAATTGAATATTGGTGGATTGAAGGAAGACTTAAATCAAATGGAGGATAATGCCATGATTGAGTCACTTGATAATGATTCAAAATTGGAGGAATATGATTCATCTTAGCAGTTTAATTCTAAGGAATTTATCTCCATTTCTCAGTCTCAAAAGATCCTTCAGAACCTTAACTATGGGAAAACTAAAAAAATGGTAAAAAATATGCTAAGGATCATATCACAGGGGAGGCTTGAGTAGGTAATGAAGAAACTCATTATAAATTCTTTGAACCTAAGAAATAGGGTGTGTAAATCCTCCCTCAGCCTATATGAAGCTTATTTCTTGGGATGTTAGGTGTCTTAATTACCCTAACAAAAGACTCTTGGTTAAATATTTTTTCTTTACAAAATATGATGAATTTTTTAATTCAAAAAACTGAATTAAATTTGGTTGAAGCTTCTATTATAAAGGAGATGTGTTAGAAAAACTAGAGTATATCTTTTGGTAAATGTTTTTGGGATTCATGGGCGCTTATTATTTTATGGGTTCCATCCAAGTTCAAGTGGAAATGCTAGAGGTTGACACTAACTATTAATTTTGTAAAATAACTTATCTTAGGACTAATTTAAGTTTATTTCTCTATAATGTGTATGGCCCTAACAAATATAATAGTATGATTTTTTTATGGAAAGAGATATATACCCTATCATCTCATTTTTATGGCTATAATATTATGTTAGGTGGGGATTTTAATGCACTTTTATCTTTTGTGTAAAAATATGGTGGTAGGTATTTAGTGGCTTCTCCTAATATGGATTTTATTTTATTTTTTCCCTGATAATGATGTTATTGATATTCAACTAAAGTATGGTTTGTTTACTTTGAATAATAAAAGAAGTGGTGAGTAGAATATTGTGTAAATTTGGATAGATCTTTAGTTTTGAATAATTGGATGCCTCAAAATTAGATCATAGAAAGCTCCATTCTTCCTTACTTAGGTTATAATCACTTTCCTATGGATCTTGATGTCAATGTTGATCATTCACCCAATATCCATCCATTTAAAGTTAAAAATATGTGGCTTTGGGAGTTATCTTCTAGGTCTCATGGATGTTTGGTGGAAGAACTACAATGTTTACTTTGCTTCTCCATAATTGAGGATGGCCAAAAAGCTTCAATTTGTTAAGAGCTTCTTCGACATTGGAATTTTAATTGTTTCAAAAACATTTAAAAAAAAATTGTATTTAAGTGTACCTTTAGAATCTCAATTGGACAATCTCTAGAGTAGAAATGGATCAAAATTCTTATTAGCTAGAAAAGTGTTTTTAGTTGAGTATGATGAACTTCTGCAGAAAGAAGAAATTTTATTCAAGTAAAAATTAATAACATATTAATTAAAAGAAGGTGATAAAAAATCTATTTTTTTCATACTTATTTTAGAATCAACTATAATGTCTCTTGAATTTCAAATATTCATTCTTCTAAAGGAAATGTTTTGGACACTAAGTCATAGGTTAAAAATGAGGTTGTCAACTACTTCCCTAAACTTCTTAATGATGATAGGGTGTTAGATCTTGTATCTTAGAATGACAATCTAAAATTTATTCCTTTTTCTCTCTTTAATTTTATTCTATTGGCTAAGGATTTGATATAGGTGATGAATAAAGTTAAGGAAGAATAATTTTTATAGGGTATTTATGTTAAGAAAATCTCAGTAATTCTTACTAATCATCAATTTAATGATGAAACCTTTATTTTTGGTCAAGATTATGTGTGTGAAGCTCAAGTTTTAAATTATTTTCTTTCTAGATATGGTTTGCCTCTAGTCAAATGGTGAATATTTTAAAATTGGAAATTTTACTTATAAACTATTTAGAACATGAACAATAGGGGATTTCCTTAGTTTTAGTTTTTAATATTGGAAAGTTGCCTTCCAAATATTTATGTGTTCCTCTTCTTTCTAGGTTGGCCAAAAGTATTCACTGAGAAGGATTGGTCCATTATTTTCAATCATGTTTGTCTTCCTGAAAAGGAAGATGGTTAAACTTGGTTGGTTGTGTCACTATCATCAAGTTTATTCTAAGTTTCCTTCCCATTTATTGTATCTATGTTCTTAAACCTCCTTGCCATGTAGTTAAAGTATTAAATGAGATCATGAAATATTTTATATGTCAAGGAACTAAGATCAAAAATAAAATACCATTGTTAAAAGAGGAAAGGCTTTATAAATTTAAGAATATGGGTAGATCTGGCATGAAAAGTTTGAGCCTTCAAAACAAGGCTCTCGACACTAAATTCATTTGGGGAATGCTCTCAAAACACAATTTTCTTTGCTCCATGCTTCTGATAGGTAAATATCTTGATTTGAATAACTCCTGGAGTGTGGTCTATATCACTATCCCCCAAAGGTTCAAAATGTTAGAATTTTTTGTTGAATTGTAGGTCTTTGCTTTCAGAAAATGTTTCTTGGACCATAAATAATGTTTAACCATAAAATTTTTGTGAAAATTCTTTTAATGGTCATAAACTTCTGGTTGATTTGTCACATCTAAAGGAGTCTATGAATATGTTTAATTCTATATGGGCCGGTCTAGTTCATAACTATGTGGAAATTTATCATAACAATGGTATGTCCTCTTGGGTTTCTAATAATTCTAAGGCTCTATAAATTCTTGTGGGGTAATATTTGCATTTGGATCATTGAATAAGGAATCAGAACATTTTCATATACACCAAGGAGGATTCACTACATTGGATTAGAGTTAAATCAAACATGTATTTTATTAATCTTAGTTATCATATGGAAGAGGTCACTGATGATATGATGATTTGAGCAAGATATTGATGCTTGGATAAGATTGGGCTTCAAAAATCAAGGGTGTTTGCATAGATCACTATTCAAAAACACATTATCATGCATGACAAACTAACTAAAATTAGTTTGTATGGTCTATCACACTAAATTATTTATAAATTTAAAGAATAAATAACCAATCATCTTCTATCTATGTTCACCTTTCATGCTTGGTGTTAGTTATGTATTAGACATGAATGGTGTTGGGACTGGCCACCCTCTCTTTTTACTACGTTCTCTTTTTATCCTATAAGACATGGAAAGAATTATATAAATGGTATTTGGTTAGTTATTTCTTTTATTGTTTTGTGGATGATCTAGAAAGAAAAAAATCAATGAATTTTTGAAGGAAAATAAAAACCCCTTGCTGTAATGTTAAAAGATCTAGAGGTTGCAATGTCATAAGTGATCTCTTCTTAGATTAAGCATAGGAATGATTGTCTCCTTGTTTGGGATATGAATATGTGTGATAAATGGAGGATTATTAGCCATCCACCTATTAATGGGACATTAGTAATATTTTGAAAATTTTAAGAAATGAAAGTCTATATGGATTCCTCCTCCTTTGAGTGGTTTAAATTAAATTTTGATGGAGCCTCAAGGGAGAATCTAGGTGTTTATATTGTAGGATGGATCTTTTAGGAATTTAGTGCATCCTTGAACAAGATGATTTCTATAAAACTATTAGACGGCACAATAAATGAAGTTGAAGCACAAGAATTTCTAACTAGGATTGATCTTGCAATACAATGTAACACCAATAATATTATAAGTGAAGGTGATTCTTAAATCATAATTTTTGCTCTAAATAAAAAGGCAACCATTTCCTAGAAGTTATAAACTATTTTTGTCTAATGTTTGGGATCGCTTGGATAATTTTGTATCTTTGGAATGTAATCACTACTATAGAGAATCTAACTCAACTACATATTTTATAACCAAATATGGAATTGATCGAAGGGAAGATATGTAGGTGGATAGCCTTAAGTCTTCTTGGGAAGAATTTCCTAGGGATGATTCAATTAATTTGGTGTTTTTTAAAATTAAAAAATCAAATAAATTTTATTTGAAATATAATGATCAAATGATATTGATTACTATCTATTTTGGTTTGATATGACCATAATTAGCTTCTTCTATCTCAGTTGGTTTTTTGGTGGCATCATTTCCTCATCATGGTCTCACCCATGTGAATAAAGGTGGAAACAACTCTCATTTATGACAAAGGTGGTGATATGATGTGTTTTCATCATGTTGTTCCATTTCATTTATACCTGGGTGGATTTTTAGTTTTTGTCAAAATTGCATTTTTTTATTTTCCAAGGAGTGTGAGGTGAATTTGGCATTGAAGACATCATTTATATATTGTATCATTTTGGCTCACAAAATGGTGTTCAAGTATGACATTTGTACGGATAAACTTAAACACATTTTTTGGGTCTATATAGATGATTTTTTGAGGACATTCTATCTATATTGGTTAGTACTATGTGGATCTTTCCATGCACAATAGATTTTACTTTGTGATAAATATCATGTTTGCTACCAACATTATAGATCTCATGGTGGGTAATGAGGTGGTCTCTAATATTGAGGAGTTTTTTGTGAAGCCCAACCACTATCTTGGTCTTGTCGAGGATCTTGGAATTGATGTCTTAGGCCCCTTTTCAAAACTACCTTTGTTTGGATAGGATGGTTTATTTTAAAAATTAAGGATAAATAGGGAGTTTTAAATAGGGACCTTAGACTCTATAAGCCAATCCAATTAAGATAGGGCCTAATGACATTGAGAAATCAAAAAAAGCTGAAAATATAGCAAGACAAACCTAAGGGCTAAAACCAACCAAAAAGAAACCAAAAAAGAACCAATAAAAATATTTTAAGGAACAAACCCTCAAACCCAAAAATGGAACAAATAGTATTGGCCAACAAACTAAATCAAATGAAAACTAATGTAAAAAAATTAAGAGATTCTCTCTTTTTCAATTTTCTATTTGAGATCTGAGAGACATAATAAATGATTCTAGTTCTTTTTAAACTCTTTCTTTCTTCTCTTTCACAAGCTTCCACCCATTCCCCTCCTCTATATGTGGCATTATGGGTATGGATACCTCTAAACGAACCTCTCAACTTTTATTCATAAGATATTATATTAATCTTTCCATTGAAGGCATGTTAATGACAATTGAAGATTTGGTGTTTTTATTTACAAAAGTTTAAGAAGCCAAAGCAAAACTTCCCTTAATATTTGGTAATTCTAGATCTGATGTCAACTTCCCATCAAGATCTATGGCTACGAATTCCCCACAATTGATGAAATGCTCAATCAATGTCTCTAGAATTTTTTCTGGTTCATCTTCTCATAAATTTCTTTCCTTTCACTGTCATATGATCTACCTCTGCATATACTCACCAATTATTACATCTCTTATGTTTCATGTTATGAAAATCATTTATAATATGTACCATGAGGAAACATATTTGACATCTAAAAGGGAGGCCCTCATAATCTATCAATTAAACCCATGTTTAGTACCTCACAACTAATTCCACCTAAGTTGGGAGTTATTTAGAGAGATCAATATAGGAAATAAATATGGAATAGGTGTAATTCCCTTATTCAATAGTCATAGAATATAGACAACAAAAAATTACAACAACATCACTAATACCTTTTAAAACCCCCACTTTATAAAACTGTAAGGTAAGGTCTAGAAAATAGATCTCAATAGGTTTTATATTAAACATTTTGGTATGGGGGTTAGTATTGGAATACCAAGGTTTAGACACCAACAAATGATTCTCCCATTCCCATGAGTGTGTGAAAATAGGATCTTTTTCAATTAAAGAATAAAAAATAATAATGAAAATACCTTTTTCACAAGCGTGTATAGTAATTTTGCCATCTATAAGAGGTTTGTAATTATCCATAATCCAAGCATGGAGATCCTAAACAGAAGGCCATAAATCCTCAAAATTGTAAATCAATTCGAACATGGATAAATTTTCTTTCATACCCACAATCATTTCTAGAGTTCTATTTTAAAAATGAATAACATGGGTTACTCTTGATGGGTATAAACATTTAACCCTTACATGTCTTGAGGTTTCATCAACATATAAGGAACAAAGTTGAAATGCCTCCATTACCAAGGGATCTCTATTTCACTACTTAAGAATCCCAAGTGAAGCCCCTTTTAGGCCTGCCTTAGATACAACCACAGATCTAGACCCCTATATTATTGTCACCAATAGATTTAAGATACCTTGTGTGCTAGTTCGATTTATGTCTATCTTCACCACATTGGTAGATGTTAATGCAGATCCTAGTATCAATTCCATTGTTGTGGATTTAGGTTTTTCCTTGTGTACAACTACCACCACTTTAAAGCTAGGTTTTATCATCATTTGATTCTTTTTCATGCCCACACCATGTAGATCACTTCCATATACAACTCTTTTATTAGATAGATCATTATAGGCTCCTACCATAAATGTATGTTTCCTTAGGGCATTGCTATGAAACCCTAAATCTACCTCTTCTATTGTGTCACTTACAAAGAAATAGGTGGTCTTGGTTTGATATAATGATTTGGGATTTATGCACATCATACTATAAAACTATAAAATGTTATAATGATTGTTTGATATCTTTTAAATGTATGTAAATGCTAACTAAATTATCTATGAATAATTTTGTTATAAATAAAATTTAGTGTTTGTATATTATAAGTAATTTGAATGAACACTCTATTGGCCTTCTTTAACTAAGGTCAAATAGCTATAGGTTGAAAAGCACATGAGGATGTGGATAGTATAAAGGGGATAATATAACTTGATTTAGGGGTGACCAATATAAGGGTCCATGTATGGTGAGTGAACTTCAAACATGACTCATGAACATCATGGGAACCGTAAGCATTGATTGCCAAAAAGAAAGGATTGATAGAGATGCCCAAGAGATGAGAAGAATGGCGACACGTGATGAAAACTTTAAATACACATAATTTTGATTGAGAATTGACATTTATCAACTAACAAATTCGTTGATGTAAATTTTAGGTGACCACACGAACTAAATGGTGCTATGTAAGTTTTCTAATTATTATTCAAAAGTCAAAAAAAAATATAAATATAAAAAATTTTAATTATCAGCTTAGTTTATTGGATATTATTTTATTTCAAAGGGAAAAAAAAAGAGATTATATTAAAATCAAAAATCATAAACCTCTTGCCAAATAAATTGAGAGGAAAAATAAAAAAAATCATGAGCTACTTAATATACACTATGGTTTTGGTGTGAACCTATATTTATAAATTAATCAATTATAATATATTCTATGTTTAAAATAAAAATAAAAATCTTATTGATTTGTATTACAATTTATTAATTTTTATTAATAAATTTTATTTTAATATTAATTTTAATTAAAAACTAATAATAATTTTTTTTAAATACGTTAAATTAATATTAATATTTAAATTAATAATTTTATCAATATTCAACATCATTGAGAATGATGATAGCGTCCCCCGTACCAATACTTTGAACTCCCCAATTAGTTAAACCTATATACAAAGATTAATATCGCAAAGAAAATCGAGATAGTCCTTTAAACCCTCTTCAGCCGCTAGTTTACGGACCACTTGCCCGACTCTAAAGTCCTGCTGGACGGATTTGATCGACATCCGATGGACCTCGTTTACATTGACGTCTATCTTGAGGATCCGTGGGATTAAAATTCTGTCCCCAGTAACGTCGGAAAAAAATTTCTGTCGTTACAATCGATGTGGATTTACATCTTCGGGATTAAATTCACATAGTGCTCATTCAACATGTTGAAATTTGAAGGTTTATATTTTCTTACTTTGTAATCCATATTATATATAGGAACAGTGCTAACGTGGAGGATCCAAGATTCTTCATTTACTATACGGTATAACAAGTCATTTTACATAGAATCTTCAACCTAAATTAAATTTGATTTTTTAATTATACGTGTTCTTTACAATGGGAAAATTACGAGAATGGATGCTACAACTCCGAATATGGGGTCTTTGTTCAGATGGATGATGTTTTAATATGAAATCCTCTACCATACCCTCAAAAAGGTGGTGAGCAGATAGAGATGAATATCTCTATAGCCATGGTGACGTTATAATACATTTGTTGTTTTTGTTTTGTCATATTCAAATTACAATCATTGATTTTATTAAAGGCTAATGCACCGACCCTTGCTATTTGATATGGTAGATTATCTACAAAGGCAAACCAGTATGGGTTTTAGAAGTAGACGATTCAATAATAGGGTTTTTGTGAGGACATCTCTTTTCCAAATTTGGACCAATGGCCAAATAATGCTGATTTTGGAGAAGTGGCCTATACAATTCCACACCCTATAGAATCTTTCAAAGGACAAAGATGGGAAGTGGCATTACAATAAGTGGGATGTTTTGAGATAATATTAGAAATAATATTGTTTTAATTTGAGATCAAAAAAAGTTGTGTATTATCATTAATAGTTTTAAAGTAAGTGTTATTAATTTTCGTTTTTAATTGTTGTTTCATTAGATATAATATAGATTATTGTTTATATTATCTCTAAAGAGAATTATTTTTGTCTCTCGAGAGATAATATTATTTTTTTCTTTTGAAAGACAATACAAAATACTATTTTTTAACTATTATTTTAATTTCAAGTTTTGTTTTTCGAGAGATAAAATAAATTTAATGCATTTAAAAAAATTTAAAGTTGGTCTAATGAAATCAATTGATAAATATCACCAATGACACGAAAACATATAGTGATTAGTAATATTAAAAAAAGTAGAAAACAATTTGAATGGAACAATCTCGTGCCCAAAACTTATGGGTTAATAAAAAATTTATTATATTAAAAAAAACCAAAACAAAAGGGTGTCTAAATTCCATTAACCCTTTAGAATGATAAAGGGATGAACTTCAATATATTTCATTAAAATCCATTTCTAGAACTATGTGATTAATATGAACACTCCATAATCCTTGAGTTTGTTTAATATTATTGTACCAACTTTCTATGTTGTCGTTGTTCTTAAGTGTAATTTAAAAAACTTACTCTTCTTTCTTTGTTGATAATTGTTTATATTTGTTTCCATCTAAAAACTACTAATTTATTAACATTTCCATTATGCTTTTAAAAAACTATTGTAAGAAACTAACAGTTGCTAGAAGCTCTAAAAATAATTATTGGATGCAAACACACATAAAAAAACAAAGGAAATACATAAAAATTTAAACACACACACACACACAATATATATATATATATATATATATATATATATATATATATAGTATGGAATGGCATAGCATAGAAGTTTCTCAAAATATGGAGAAGGAGAGAGAAAATGGATTAATTAAGTTAGATGGATGCAACTAGAGGAATGTGAACAATTGTAAGAAAATAAAGAAGTTTTAATGAAGATTGTTGAGTGATGGTAGTGACATGGCATGAAGATTAAATATTCAACTAAGCTGAAAAGTACATCTACCAACACTCCTGCTTAGTCAATTTCTAGACAATGCAATCGCAGAATTGTTATCACAAATTATTTCTTTAGCCTCTTCTTGAATATGAATCAAATATGAAAGTACTCGTTTCCTCCAATTTGCCTAACAAGTTATTGATCTAGCTGCAATATATGCCACTTTGGTTGATGAAAGTGTAAAAATTTGTTATTTCTTTGATGCTTAAGAGATAGCACCTACTCAATGATGAAAAACATATCCCGAAGTACTTTTTATATCATAGATTATACCTCCCCAATATCTATCTATGTATCCAATCAATTTGAAATTATTTGATATTGTATATTTGATCCCAAAAAAAATTATTCCATCTATGTATCTCAGAATTGCTTTACCAACTTTCTAATAAGATTATTTTGGATTATCCATGAATATTGAGATAAGACTAACTCCATACATAATATCTGATCTTATGATGGTTAGATACATGAGGCTGCCAACTAGTCTTTTGAATAAGTTTGCATCAACACTAAAACTTTTATCCTCCTTGCTATGTTCTAAACCCATTACAACTAGTGTAGCAGCTGAATTAAAATTCAACATCTTAAACCTTTTCAACAAATCATTAGCATACTAATATTTACATATGAAAATTCCTTACTTTGATTGATTTACCTCTATGCCAAGAAAATATCTCATGAGTCCCAAATCAGTCATCTCAAATTCATTTTTCATGTTTGCCTTAAATGATATAGTTGACAATTTTTTGATAAAAATCAAGTCATCCAAATACAAACATATTATCAATATTTTTCATTTGTAATTCATTTTGACATACAAAGTTGTTTTAGTGCCACATTCTTCTAAATCGATTGTTCAGAAAATATGAATCTATTTTTCTATACCAAGATCTACGATCTTGTTTCAATCCATATAAGGCCTTTTCTAGCTTGTAGACCTTGTGCTCTTCTCCTTGAACTTATAACTAGGTGGTTATTTGATATAAACTTCCTCTTCTAAAATACCATTCAATAATTTTAACTTAACATCCATTTGAAAAACCTTCCAACTATTTTCAGCTGCAATAGATAACACCATTCTAATAGTGTCAAGTCTTGCTACATGTGTAAATGTTTCATTATAGTCTATGCCTAGTTGTTGTGTGAAGCCCTTAGCTACTAGTCTTGTTTTATGTTTCTCAACTTTCCCATTTACATTGAACACTATTTTATAAATCCATTTTACTCTAATCATGTCCTTTCCTTTAGGAAGTTCTACATGATACCAATTTTGATTCCTTTCAATTGACTAAATTTTTTCATCCATGGTTGCAATCTAATTTTTAACTTTAATTGCATCCTCAAAGTGAATTAGAACATCTTATATTTGGAATGCAAAATACAAACATAAATCCATATTTTTAGCTTTTAGTGACTCTTCATAAAATTATTCTAGACTACGGGTCTTCTTTGAAGTGGTTTTAAACCATGATCTTCATGATGGGAGTGTTCGATTAGATGATTGATTGATGTTATTACTATCTGCGGTAGATGAATTTAGAGTGCTTAGTGCCTTAGAAGGCATTTTACGAACATTTGATTTTGGATCTTGAGGAACATTTATTTCTGTATCATCTTCTATCATCTCATTTTCATATGGTATGCCTATTTCAATTGTTTTGTTTTTTTCTCAATGCTTCCATCCCATGCTACTTCTTAAACAAATTCTACATCACAACTTATTATTAACTTCTTTGTGATTAGATTGTATAACTTATATGCCCTAGATTGTTAATTATATCCCACATAAATACACTTTTTATCTCTATCAACCAATTTATTTCTCATTTCTTGTGTTATCAAAGAGTACGCAACACATACAAAGACTCAAATGTGAGACACTATGTTTCTTCCTACTCCAAAATTATTGTAGTATCTTATTAATCATTGCTTTTATTGGATACATATATAAGATCTATACCACACATGCAACCACTTCAGCCCAATATTTATTTGGAAAATGCTTAGCTTTTATCATGATTCATGCCATTTCCATAACTATCATATTATTTATTTTTAGTATTCCATTTTGTTAAGGTGTATATCTTATTGTGAATTATTTTCTTAATCAACTTACCTTTATAAAAATTTAGAAAATATTTTTTTATGTATTCACCACCATGATTGGCTCAACATATTTTGAAATACTATCCACTTTCCTTTTCAACTTTTGCTTTGAACTCCTTGAAACTATTAAACACATCTAATTTGTAATTCAATAAATAGACCCAAGTCTTGTGACTAAAATGATCAATGTGTCAAGAAATATATATTTTCACTTATGGATGGCATTTGCATCAGTCCACAAAGATCTGAATGGACTATTTCAAGTGGATGTCTTGCCCTATAAGATTTCTCAACTAGAAATTTTTGTCTATATTGCTTTGTAAGTATGCATCTATCACATTTTATTTTAAGTGGTTTTATTTGTGGCAATCTATATACCATTCTTTGTCTATACAACAGCTACAAACCTCTAAAGTTTAAATGTCCAAATCTTATGTGCCATAACTAGGATTGATCCTTTAATGAAATATCAAATTATATTTCAACAATTGTTTGCAATCTTTATGGTTTTAAAAATATTTCATTTTGGATATTAAGAGGAAACATTCTATTCTTCAACATTTCAACTTTTGAAATCAGTCAATTTCTTGGCTTTTTGTCTAAAATGACAGATTCACCATTCTCAAAGTATATCCTATATCTTTTTTATACCAATTGACAAACGCTTATTAAATTATGTTTTAATTTAAGAACATAGTATACCTCGGGGATATTTTTATTTTTATCTTATTTTATTTTTATGTAAATTTATCCTTTCCCCATGACTGATACTCTGTGATCATTTCCCAAATTTACTTCTAATTTTAGTGAATCATCTATTATTGTACACAAATCCTTACTTCCACCCGTATGATTACTACATCTGTTATCTAAGAATCATACTTCCTTTGAACTCTCTTGTGCATATTACATGTTATCAACATTGTGTTTTGTTTACTAGTGTTGGACTAGTTTTCATTTTTATAAATTTATCTTTTATTTATTCATATCATATTGCCTTTTCCTAAATTTAGATGTAAAATGCCTAAATATTTTACAATAATGACATTGGATGCTGAATTTTTCATACCTTTCTCTTTGATGATGGCTTTGAATATGACTGTTGCCTCTTCCTCTTGATGGTATGGATGATGTATGCGATCTTGAAATTGATCTAATTTTAAATTGATGATGTTCTCTAGCACCTCTTGAAAGAAAATGACCTTTGTCTCTACTATAATTTGAACTCCCTCTTATTCTATTGAATGAAATCTATGTTTTGAATGCATTCCCCAATGAAGATGACCCTGAATGGTTTAGCCTTTGCTCATGTGACAATAATGACCCCATCAATTTAAGAACTGATAACTAAGGTAGATCTTTGGATTCTTCAATGGCCACTACAATCAAACAAAATTCTGCAGGCAGGCTTTGGAGTATTTTATTTACAACCTTCTGATCTTTCATACTCTCACCGTGAGGTCAGATTTGATTCACAATTCCCATAACATGTGTAAGAAAATAAATCTATATTCTTTATATCCTTCATATGAAGATTCTCAACATCTCTCCTAACTATTTTTAATTTAGCAGCGTTAACTTTGTTTGTACCTTGGTATGTTGTTTACAGGTTTTCTAATGCTTGTTTGCCTTTGTAACAGCTGCAGCATATAAAAATATTGAGTCCTCTATGGCTTGATAAAATAACAATAATACTTTGGAATCCTTTTTCTTATATTATATCAATAAATGCTTTTCTGCTTTTGATAATGCTTATATGCTTGTTAATTTGTTGGCTCAGTGAACTCATTTTCAGCCAAATCCCAGACATCTTGTGAGTAGAATAAAGTTTTCATTTTTATCCTTCATTAAAAAGTGGTATTTGGGGTTGTGTTATACTTCCACTCTCTCCTACGATGGCTTCTCCAAAACTAATCTCTTTTTTATTTTAGCTGTGAGTTTATCCCTTTTATTTAAATCTCTATTTCAGCAATCTCTCCTCATTTTTTTCTCTTTTACCCAAGATTTAATAATATCTCTCTCTATTCAGCATGCTACTAGCTCTGATACTGGATGTAAGAAACTAATAGTTACTGGAATATCTTATAATAGTTGTTGGATGTAACCATACAAAAATAGAAAAAATACACAATAATTTAAACACAAACAGAAAAAGTCAAACACAAAATTGTTTACTTATAATTGATCTTCTATTGCCAAAACTAATATAAGTTTCAAATCTTCTTTTTCCAATAGAGTTATGTTGCTCTATTCTCCTATATACATATATCTACTAGTTACCAAATAAAAGGTAGGACTATTTTATTTATTTATATATATATATATATATATATATATATATATATATATATATATATATATATATATATATATATATATATATATATATATATATATATATATATACACACACACATACATACATACATATACATATCTATATGTATATGTATATGTATATGTATATGTATATGTATATGTATATGTATATGTATATGTATATGTATATGTATATATATATATATATATATATATATATATATATATATATATATATATATATACATATACATATACATATACATATACATATACATATACATATAATGTTGTTGGATGTAAACACAAAAAATAAAATAAAATAAATAAATAATAAAAAAATAAAAAAAATAGACAACAATTTAAATAGAAAATTTTTTACTTATCATTGATCTTCTATTGCCAAAACTAATATAATTTTCAAATCTTCTTTTGCCAACAGAGTTGTGTTGCTCTATTCTCCTGTATACATTTATCTACTACTTACCAAGTAAAAGGTAGGACTGTGATTGGTATGTGTGTGTGTGTGTGTGTGTGTGTGTGTGTGTGTGTGTGTGTGTGTGTGTGTAGCAAAATAGAGTATGGAATGGTGTAGCATATAAGTTTCTCGAAACATGTATAGGGAGATCTTATAATAGTTGTTGGATGTAAACACAAAAAAATAGAAAAAATACATAATAATTTAAACACAAAAAGAAAAATTGAAACATAGAATTGTTTACTTATCAATGATCTTCTATTGCCAAAACTAATATAATTTTCAAATCTTCTTTTGCCAACAGAGTTACACTATTGTATTCTCCTGTATACATTTATCTACTTGTTACCAAGTAAAAGTTAGGACTGTGATGTATGTATGTATGTAATGTTATATTATTTACAAAATAGAGTATGGAATGGTGTAGCATATAAGTTTTTTGAAATATGTATAAGGAAAGACAAAAAAATGTATTAATCGAGTTAGATGGATGCAGTTAGAGGCATGTGAATAGCAATAGAAAAATAAAAAAAATTTAGTGAAAAGTGTTGAGCTGTGGCAATGACATGGCATGAAGATTATATAATCAGTTAAGTTGGAAAGTACATCCACCAATAACTATATCAAACAAACTAGTGCTTTGAAATTGTTCTCTAACATGTGCATACAAATCTTTTCCTGTAACCCAAGCCCGATCATCCATTTCTCATGAAATAATCATTAAGAAAAACATAAAATCATATTAGAAAAATAAAACATAAGCATATATTTAAAAAGGAAAACATAAACACATATTCAAACGACTACCGCTAGAATACAACCTCATTGTAGAAGTTTTTCCTGCACAGTCCTATACGAATATTTTGAAGAAATTGTCTCACTCAATTCTTTCATTACATTGAAACTCTAATTACATTCAATCAAAATAAAATAGTCAATGTACCCTTTCTTTATACAAGAAGAGGAAAAGATACTTAAATTTAATTTAATGAGATATACGGGACAATAATAACCTTCAGATATCATTTACCATGACTAAATGGGATTATTTTTAGTTTGTGGTGATCAGAATTTGTTCCTTTAAGTGTTACACTTGAAAGTAATGGAGGAAGAGTGAGAATTAGCATCTATAATATGAGACAAAATGATTTTTCAGAGTAGGATAAACTTTAAACTAATGTTGCCTCCCTTACGTGAGATATACATTGAAATTCGAGATGAAATGACTGATAGAAGTAAGAAATACAAAGTTCACTTTTTGCTAAAACATAATTTCTAAATCCCCATGAAATATTTCTGTTCAAAGGAATTCAAATTATTTTTATAAGAAAACTATGCAGTGCCTACAACTCAACAATATGATACTAGATATAGAAGGAAGCTTATGTCATTTCATAGTAACTTCCTCTTCCTGCATAAACGCACTTTCCATATCCAATAAGGTACACTATAAATAAAATTCAAGAGTTTGTAAAAACTCTCACACTGATTTGAGACACCAACACAGATTTCAAAGACATCTACATTTCCCCGCGAAATGGGAGAGATTATAAGACAAGAACCCTGCTCTATGTAAACCCATTTCGTATTCTGGGCGTGTAAGACTGAGTAACAAAAATCTTCATACATTGAATAATTGCATACATTCCTTATAAAAAGACCATGTGAAATAAATGACTACAGAAAAGAATGAGCAACAAGACAACCCGCTAAAGTAGTTCACGTCCATACAAGTCCGCTAAAAACCCAAAGACAAAAATGCATATATCCTCATCCATCCTATGAAAATAAATTATGAAGCCAAAATTGATTGTAAAGCCAACTGCTGTTGAGGCTGGAAGGAAAACCATGTAGAAGCCAGAGCGGATGGGGAGAGTGTTCATTGTAATTATGTCAAAAGAGACTCACCATATGAGCAATACTCTTCTTCGTTTCAAGGTCCTTGCCAGAACATAAAACCTACAAATTCACATACATAATTTATTGAGTTATCAATCACCATTAGTTGTATGCATTAAATAAGAACGAGGTCCATCATAAGGAAACAATTAAGGAAAATGTTAGGACATAATGTTTTTCTATTTGCATTCGTTGGCTAAGGAGTTTCTACAAAGAACAAATACGAGGAGGAAAAATTACATAGTGCATGCAGTACAAGGTAAAGGAAATACTCCATATGTATAATCGCCCCTTTTTAAATGTGCAATCATGCTAGTAACCATGCATGTGCAAGTAAGTGTAAACGTGCTTGACTTCCAAGACCCCAGGGAGAACGGACTTTTGAGTTCATATCTCTCTTGTTATTTGAGACCAGAATTATATATATTTCAACTATGAAAAATAGATAACTTGTCACTACAATTTGAAATAGTCAGAAGGCCTCAACAATGAAAAAATAAACTCAATATCCCATTCTATGATGAGCATTGACATCTTTTGAATTGACTATAGCCTAATTACTACGATCCCAAACAATATATTTATATTTATCCGTTGGGTATATTGAGTAAATATCTTGTGCCAATTCGGAGCGAACCATACAAGATTAGTACTAACCAATAACACAAAATCCCAGTATACTATTATCACCCTTATACCTTTCGAAACTAAAACGAACTTATTTGTTATTGATTTGTTTGAATGTTAGGAAAAGAGATTTCAAGCCCGTGGGATGAGGCCAAATTATAGGAAGGATACTCGTCTGTATCCTTTTTCTAAACCAAACATAAAAATGCTGACAAGGATGGATGACATGCTTTCAATCTTGATGATATATCAACCTAACAAACGAAAATTATGATATATGAATATAGCTTCATTAAACTTAGTTTTACGATTGTGTACACAAAATACACAAATCTAAATAATGAAGACTATTTTCTCGATTCATGAAATTGACTAATCTGGTTTCCATTCATTACATTTAAACATATACATGTTTAGATAATTTCTACCATAGGACTTAACTTTCTCAATGCATGCAATTGCATGTTCAGATTCTGTAATTGGAAATTAAGAGATTCTTTTAGCATTTGTAAATTCATTCTATGAGTTTGGAATTAGAATGGAGGGCTATTGAAAATAACACTTTAATGGCCACTCAAATGAACTTTCATAAAATAAATAAGATCACCAACACAAAGTATTTAAGGATTTCTAATTTGAAATTTTCCTCAAGAAATACGTAAAGGGTGAAAATCTGGCTACCATTTCAATCAAGAAAGCTAATGTTGACAATGTCATGATGGTCCTTCCCTACTTGGTAAACATTCAAGTAAAACTGGTGTCATTAAACGACAAAGGGACATGGTAATTTGAATTTAACCTATCATACAATAGAACAAAGCAACAAAGTCAATAAATGAGTGTCAATCCATTGTGACGAAGAAGACACACATGCTCTGGTCTTGTGATGTAAATAAAACAATAGCATATTTACAATCAGAATAATAAAGTTCGGTAAATACAACAAATATTTTAGGTAAATACTGATTGTTGGGTCCAAGCAGCTTTGCATTAGACCTAAAACAGAAGATAACATAAACTCTCCAAAATATTTGATGTCAAGAAAGCAAGTTACAGTTACAGTTACAGTTACAGTTACAATAGGGAATAAATTGGAAAAAAAATATCAACTACAAATAAAAATCTCAAACTTACTGTTCAACCATTGAACACAAGTATTCATGGACAATTTTGGCTTCGATTAAATCGCCCTTTATTGGCAAGCAACTTGGCTAAGATGGAATAACCTACATCTCAGTAATATTGTTACAATTACTCAAAATCAAGTTGAGAATTGGGAATGATTAACGCAATTATAAATGCAACAATAAAAAACAAGAAACAAGATAAGCACGTAATCCATCCAACTACTAGCATATCACCACAGAACATCACAGGCTTGGATCTTAGAGAAATAAACAGGGGAAATAAATATTAGTTCATCTACACAATAGAAACATCCAAATTGAATTAGTAGGGAATAACATATACATGTGTAAACAAATAAGAGTACTATTTTCCCCTTTATTTTGCATTCACTTTTTATGGTAGATGATGTATCAAAAAGATGAAACAACACGTGTAGCTTACCTGCACTGCATTGACTATGTCACAATGAAATTGACAAATTTTTCCTAATACAAAAGCTGCATTATTACTCGCCATTACATTATCAGCATCTCTTGAATTTGATTGACTTATTACCACATTCAGTCTTGAAAGTGCCTCTGCCAAAAACATCCAAAAGCATGACAATCAAAATGAATGAACATTCTACCATGCGTAGCCTGCACAATCGATTTATTACAGAATGAATAGTCTAGTATTCCAGATATGCAAGTATCAATAATTACCTCCAACAAGAGGGTTGAATATAGCTCCACCAAACTCAACACAGACACCAATACCGTAAATAATAGCCTGAACAATCGAATAATTTTCCAGTGAGTAAGAAAACCTAAGAAGGAAACCACGAACACAAAGAAAAGAGTGTCTGAAATTCTGGAACATATTAGATCAAAACAAAACAAAGAAATAGATAAATAACAGAAAGTATCAAAGAATTCTACAATCTCAATACTTGTCTTACAACTACAATAGAATCAATGCATGATTCTAGTAAGAAAGGTAAATATATGTCATAATATCTTCAAGTAAGAAGAGATTTTCAATTGTTGGTGAAGAGATAAAAGATTCATATGCAAAATTAGAAATCCTGCTTTCAAAATCTCAGCTCACTTTACAACAGCTTCCTAACACTGTTCAGCCGTATCATCAAGAACACATATTACAATTATTCTTTCTTCTGCCATTTTATCTTTCCCCTGAAAAGAATTAAGAAAATGGATCAATTAAAACACAGACTTCAGATCTGTTTAATTTTGTTTATGTAGAAAAATCAAAACAAGTTAAAATATATGAAAAATAAGAATTCTACAATCTACTTTTATAGGCATTGGGGTCTAGGCTGATTGGTAAAGTCCAATCATTTACCAAGATGAGGCCCTGGGTTCAATCTTCATTGGCTTGTCCACTTGCGACAGGTGTATTTTGACTATAAATTCTGCATGCTGTCAAAGTAGTTTGACCGACGTCCCTGAGACAAACGTTCCTGAGTGTTCATCAATTGTATGAAGGTGGTATGAAATCTAGGCACCAACTTTACAAAGGTGGTATAAAACTTGAGCACCTAGTGGTCCGTGCTCATGCCAGTCCCTACTTTACCGAGGTGGTGGCATACTATTTTAAGATTATAAAAATGTAATGATCCCTCCTAAAAACAAACAAACAAACAAAAAAACCAACTTTTATAAAAGATGCAATTATGTAAAAATTATCTATTTTACTATCAAATTTGTAGAAAGTAGCATACCACCATTAATAATAGTTTCTCAATCCAAACAATCTGAACGTAAGAAAATTCCCTTAGATACCTTTAGGGAAAGCATCCAATTACTATCTACTATGCATAAATCTAAGCTTAATATAGTTTACGTTAAACTACTTACCCACATAGGTATTATATAAGAAGAAAGGTCATCAAAGAATGGTAAGAATGAGGACATAAAGGCCTTAATCAGTGTCCCTATGCATTCACCAACCTAGAGAAAAAATAAATATAATATATTTTAGATCATGTAATGTCAAGCTGTTTGACTAATCTTTAAAATTTCCTGCTCACATAAAATCCCATATTTTAATTTGAAAGTCAAGATAACATAATCCAATGTGCAAACATCAAAGACAAAACAAACAATGAAAATAAAACATCCTCACTTGATCAAAGACTTCTTCCTCCTACTCATTCTTCTTGATGTATTTCGCCTTCCTTTGCATTGAAGTCCTTTGTTTTAATTTTATATATTCACTCCCTCTTTCTAGTTGTACTAATTGTTATAACTTGTTTGATTTCATCCACTATTGGCTCTAATTTTCGTTGATCAAGCAAGGTAACTCATATCTTTATGAATTAACAATCAAAATTTTATTATAACTTAGAATATAAGCACATACAATCATAATAATCATAATATCCATGATAGACAATACTCTATATTAAGAAAAAGAACATTTAGAAGTTCATTAGGAGATAAAACCATCAAAAGGACTCAAAACATAAAACATATAGATATAAATTAAAGCAACTCATTATAATACATAAAACTTATCCGATACCTAACGCAATACATTTATATATGATTGCATCTTACTAATGTAATGGATATAAAGAGAAATTATATATAATTAGTATCTACAACATCAAACTGAAACTATATTTATTTTAATCATGTAGGGTTAGCATGCATGCATGCACATAAGCTATTATGTTGTTTAAATGACAATAAAAATATAAATGCTTGTAATTCACATGACAAACAAATAAAATAATACTAATAATTACTGTAAATAGATGTTTGTAATGCCAAAATTAGCTACATGACCCTTTGACCTAGGTGGTGGAATACAGGGTTAACAAAAAGGGGATTTTTGAATAGGAGAGGGAAATGCATGGCATATTATGTGGTAGACATTGCTTCAAGTAGAGAGTTGTTGCAAGGCCCTCCCATGAAGTTGCGAGTTTAGTCTCTCAGCCTATAAAGGAGGGGACTATGTTTCAAAGAGTAATGATAACCTCCCACTCCCTCCAGCAGAAGGATAACAAGTTGCTTATCCCCCTTCCCATAATCCTAAAAAGGAAGAAGATTATCCAAATTAGGCCTCTGTATAATTGAAATGATGAAAATTTAAAGTTTAAATAAAATTGTGTTAGTAAATTATCCATGGTACTTCATTAAATAAAATAATGTAATAATATTATTTTATATAAATACAATAAATATTTTATGACATAGATATAATTCAATATTATAAATAATAATATAATATTATATTTTTTCTAATTGGCTTCTATGATGAAATTAGGTTTCATGGCAATAGAGGGATCATTTTGCAAGCTAAGGTGATGGTATTAAACTAGCTAGACTCACAAAAGGGGTTTGGACAAAGAGAGGCAGATCAAAAAAAGGAAAAAGGTAAGGTGATATGGTTAGATACCAAAGGGTTAAGTGCATGGAATTGGGGGTGAAGAAGGGGTCTTATGTGAACATGTTTTTTTCCAAATACATGAAACATTGACTTCTACCAATTATTTGAGTTTTTTACATTCACAATTTGAAGATGTCATATGAAGATGAATTGAAGCATTTTGAGTCTCATTTCTAAACAACTATTTTTTTTCAAATGGTTAAGTTTATGTAGGTAAAATATCATAAATTCACAGAGGATGTACTATTTTTTATAAAAAAAACATATTAGATAGTTGTCCATGCATCCCAGATTTTTTTGGCATGGTTGACTTTTTATTTAAATCCCTTGGTAGAAAGTTAGGTAATATCATCGAGTTTGCAACCTATATTTTAAAAAAATTATTAATGAAATTTTATCTAACTAATTTTACATTTTAGTAAACCTTAAAAAATGATTATAAAAAAGTATACCTGACCATGTGCCCCCTAACTACCTCAAAAAATATCAAAATTTAATTTTTTTTAATGTTTATAGAATTAGGTCTAATTTTCAACCCTATGTTTTTTTTAAGATTTGGATCAACAAATAAAAAGATACATAAACAAATATGAAAATGAATAATTATGAAATATATCACTACAAAATACATACTTAGTCAATAAATATAAATAACAACCTTAAGACAATAAAACGATTAAAAACATATACATAGAAATAGTAGACTTAGTCAATGTTGTAGTACTATTTTCAAGGAAACATTATATACAATGGATAGTGTCTATCATGGGTGAAGTGTCATTTGTTATTATTGGTATAAAATAAACATTTGACTATGTGTTGTATGTCCATGCCTGAGGCTTACGAATCAAGCCATTCCTAAGCCTTAAAGCATGTTCTTGAAATGTCATGTTAAGGAATCACGTACACATAAATACACAATATAAATAACTTATAATTTAGGGATTATGGATTAGGGTATATAGGGTTTAGGTTTTATGATATAAGGACCATTCATAAATGTAATAGGGCATAAAATAATTTTTTTTATTGTGGATTAAATGATTTGTTTAGAGTTTTAAGACTTTGTGATTTATGGTGTAAGGTTTTGGGCTTAGATTTTAAGTATTAGGGCATATTATTTTTATTTAGAGTATATAAGGTGTAGTTTCAAAGGAAATTGGGCCCAAATTAAGTTATTTAAACCTATTTGTCACTACGGAGTGTGATTTTGGGCTTAACTCATCCTTACATCACCATAGATTGATTGAATTAGTCAATTGGGGCAATGAGTTATGTGATTTGGGCCAAAATAATCCATATGAAAATAATTAAACATTATTGTGAAGGATGTTATTTGTGGATAAATTATTTGGTTTAGGGTATATAATTTAGGTATTAGAATTTTAAATATATAGAAGATAGGTTTTAGGTTTTATAGTCTAATCAGAAAGGTAATTAAGGATAATTTCAGCTTATTGAACCTAAATTTATGACCAAAATTTGTTTTTGGGCATAGGGTTTATGTTTTATGATATATTATGTCCAATAACCAATGAGTTTGGGTCCAATTTGAGATTCTTAAACCTATTTGTGACTATAGAATGCGATTTAGGGATCAATTAGCCCCTATGTCACCATAGATTGAGTGAATTAGTCAATTGGCATAGTGAGTGATGTAATTTTGACCAAATTGATCCCTATGAGCCTAATTATTATTATAAAGGATGTTAATTTCATGGATAAATCATTTGGTTTAGGGTTTACAATTTAGGGTTTAGGGATTAGATTTTTAGTGTATGTGAGATAAGGATTAGGGTTTAGAGTTCAATCGTGAATGCAATCGATGAGAATTTCAGATATTTGAACCTATTTGTAACCAAAATATTTATTTTTTCGTAAGGTTAACATTTTAGGGTGAATAAGGTCTAATCAAAAAGGTAATTGAGGCCAATTTAAGTTTCTTGAACTTATTTGTGACTACAGAATGTGATTTTGGGCTTAATTGGCCTCCAAGTCACCACACATTGATTAAATTAGTCAATTAGGCCAATGAGTGATGTAATTTGGGACAAATTTAGGCATGTGAAATGAATTGTTATTGCAAATGATGTTAATTTTATGGTTAAATTATTTAGTTTAGGGTTTATAATTTAATGTTTAGGGTATAAGGATTAAAGTTTAAGATATATGCAAAATGGGTTTTAGGGTTTAGAGTTTAATCACAAAGGTAATTGAGAACAATTTTAACTTAATGAACCTATTTATGACCACAATGTGTTTCTAGGCATATGGTTAATGTTTTAGGGTCAATAAGGTCTGACCATAATGGTAATTGAAGTCATTTTAAGCTTCTTTAGCCTATTTGTTACTACAAAATGTCATTTTATGCTCAATTATCATGTAGATCACCATATATTAAGTATTCTACAAGAGTGGAGTTCTAATCTTATGACAAAAATAAGTTAAATGGATAAGGTGGAAGAGTGTAGGTCTAACCTTCTGAGAACAAGAAAATAATTTGATAAGGTGGAAGAGTCAATGCTTAAGCTTATGATAATAGTTGTTTGATATTAAAATGAGTATGATAAGCATGATATTGGGTCAAGACTGATAAATAAGGCATCTGGGGAAAGAATAACCTTTAAGAATGTGAATTATGCCTACTAAGCCTTGTATCCCTATTTGGTCAAAAGTGGAAGATAGGTACAAGGAATAGTTTGAACCTTTAAATAAGGTTGGTTGGAATTTTTGAGGATAAGGTAGGAGGTTGGAAGCCATTAGATGTGACTCTAAGTGTGTGTGTGTGTGTGTGTGTGTGTGTGTGTGTGTGTGTGTGTGTGTGTATACATATACATATACATATACATATATATATATATATACATACATACATATATACATACATACATACATACATATATATATATATATATATATATATATATATATATTTTGTATATATACATACATATATACATACATACACATACACAGATATATATATATATATATATGTATATATATATATATATATATATATAGATATATATGTGTATATATATGTGTGTGTGTGTGTATGTATATATATATATATATATATATATATATATATATATATATATATATATATATATATATATATATATATATATATATATATATATATAAGGTAGATGATAATTAGAGAGATAAGATTATTTGGAAAAGGATATTAAAGATTCTAAAGTGAGTTGAAATTTAAGAGGCGATTGAGGTAAATATCATAACCCTGAGAAAGAATAAGAGAGAGTTGGTGTTGATAATAAGAGAGTCTAGTTAGAAAATCCAATAACCTAGTGGAAAAGATCAAGGGCAAAGCAATGATCTAGGTGAGTTTGGGATCAAGATTACATCATAGGTATCAGAGGCAGATGTTTGACATAGGTTTGTAGATGATTAGATTTTACTTATATCAGAACCAATTGATCTTTTAATATCAATCCAAGGGAATAGAGTATGAAAAATTGTAAACAATGTTTTATGAAATAGCATGAAATATATTCAAAATTAGAAAAAATTATTAAACAATGTATTAACATAATTATATGTAAATTTTTTGTTTAGTTTAACAAAATTCACCAAACTATAATTTTTAAAATGTTAAATGTTGAATAATATATTTATATATAATATCCATAAAATCTATAGAGGCATATAAAATATAAACATAATACAATATTCGAGGTTAATGCCATATAGGCATGGAAAACATGCCAAAAAAATATACATAAATCCATATAGGCATTCAAAAAAATGTCATGAGACATGATATCCTATTCATGCAAATGGATCACTCTCTTTGCCTTGCTTGTCTAAGCCTCTTCATTTGATGCCTTGCTCACGACTAAGGGTTTTTAAGTGGATTGACTATGAGTCCCCTTTAGAATATAGTATGAAAAATTGTAAACAATGTTTTGTGAAAGAGTATGAAATATATTCAAAATTAGAAAAAAATATTAAACAATGTATTAACATAATTATATGTAAATTTTTTGTTTAGTTTAACAAAATTCAACAAACTATAATTTTTAAAATGTTAAATGTTGAATAATATATTTTTATATAATATCCATAAAATCTATAGAGGCATATAAAATATAAACATAATACAATATTCGAGGTTAATGCCATATAGGCATGGAAAACATGCCAAAAAAATATACATAAATCCATATAGGCATTCAAAAAAATGTCATGAGACATGATATCCTATTCATGAAAATAGATCACTCTCTTTGCCTTGCTTGTCTAAGCCTCTTCATTTGATGCCTTGCTCACGACTAAGGGTTTCTAAGTGGATTGACTATGAGTCCCCTTTAGTTACAAACTCATCTATAAATCCAATTTTTCATATGCCAATATTTTTATAAATTGTACAAGACATAATAAGATAATTACATAATTAACATGTTAGATTTTTCAAATCCTACAAGAAATTATTCATACTTACACTTACCACAAGCTGGTAGTAATGTTCAATTTGACAATGTGGCTCAACAAGTTCATTTAAATTGGTGAACATGAATGTGAAAAAAATCACTATTATGAGTTGATTACCTACTCATAATAATGAAAAGCGCAGAACCCTATATATATATATATATATATATATATATACAAAATAAAAATTCAAAATTAGCAGATAAACTAAACCATTGAAATATAATATGAATAATTACATATCAAATTATCTAATTGTACCATGCAACTCCTGCTAATCATTTCAATAGGACCAAAAGACATCACCCATGGAGTTTGCATATAAAATTATTTTATCCATCAGTTTTTTGTAAAATTATAGAGAATAATTACAAAACACACATCCCTATTTAAAATTAAACATTATGAATTATATAATTGGATCATGTACCTATTGAGACCAACACCACCCCATCTTTCTTTTTTGTAAAGGGGACCCCTATGATTATTTCCCAAACCTCTATATTATGAAATAAATGTGAAAGATTGTTTGATCCTAAATTTTAAAAGTAAGTCAATCTTTAAAAGAGACATGAGCTTTGGTGTATCTGATTATGATCATGTTTTAGAGATTAATGTTGTTATAAAATCATTTTCAAGGTGATTAATTATAGGGTCCATGGAAGAAGTTAGGGTTCCCAAGAAATAAACCCTAGCGATTTGAATTTAAACATTCATAGGAAAATCTCACCAAATGTTTTATGCATGATCAGGTTTTAACTTAAAGTTCATACACTTTTGCAGATCTAATGCTCTAAAATTGTTCATTGGATTTAATCCAATGTTGATTAAATATCAAAGTCTTTCATAAATCCATACAGTCAATGACTTGGACTCTAATAAGGATCTAATGGCAATCACTTGATCAAATGTTATAAAATAAGGGTGCAAATTAAAGATAGAGCTTCATGAACTCCTAAGGTATTTACACAAGCCATTCAGTTATTAGATCAATAAATTCCATTGCCTTAAATTTTACATGTTCACTCATGTCATTTGACATTTGTGAGGACATATTTGATGTGACCTAACACATCAAATTTAACCTAGACAATCCCCAAAGCTTTGGGAACTCATGAGAGCTTTACACATGGCATTCACTTATTGGATCAATAAATTTGAATGTATTAAATTTGACAAGTTTGCTCTCATCATTGGACATCTATGAGGATGTACTTAACATGATCGAACCCATAAAATTTAACATAGACAATCCCTAAAGCCTTGGGAACTCTTGAGGGCTTTACACATGGTATCAAGTTATTGGATCAATAAATCTCATTGTCTTAAATTTGATAGGTTCGCTCCCATCACTTGACATCTATGAGCACGTATTTGATATGACCAAACCTATCAAATTTAGCCTATACAATCCTCAAAGCCTTGGGAATTCCCAATGGCTTTACGCGTGGCATTTAGTTATTGGATCAATAAATTCAATTGTATTAAATTTGAGAGGTTTGATCCCATCATTTCATGTCTACAAGGATGCATTTGACATGACCGAACCCATCAAGTTTAATTTAGACAAAAATTTTAAGTCTAAATAAAGGAGACATTTCTAAGAAACATTTTAATAAATTATTAGCTTTTTACAAAGATAAACCTAGTATATAAAGATCTTAGCCTAAGTCATTTTGAGTTTTTTAAAACATAAAATTATAACTGATGTTTTTTAAACCTAAGATTTATATAATCATGGAATTGATGAAAAGGTAAGCATATTTCTAGATCCAATGATGATCACTTGTTCACTAAATTTAATTCAATGGCCCATCAAGCCTAAAACACTTTAAAAGGCCATACAATTAATGATCTGGGCCTAGCTAAGATCTAATGGTGATCGCTTGCTTGTTGGATTTGTTCCAATGGTATGACAAATTTGAAGAATTTTCAAAGGCCTCGTGAGCTTGACACATGGCATAATTGGTGAGATTGAAAATCAAGAGACCAACGAAATGGAAGGACCTAGATTCAATTTTTCAAAGCAAAATAAAGAGGACTTTAAAAACCTAATGGCTAGACTTCAACTAGCATTTATCAAATTTACCATGAACATCATGGAACCCTACCACATGAGCTCCATGTAGGTATAGAATATGAAAATGAAATATATCCTATGCTCGATTACTAAAAGACATGATAATGATGTCCCATCAAATTTGAGGCATGTATGAAATCAAGAGCTAGATATTTTTGCCATTAAATCTAAAAACCCTAAACCCTATATAGAGAAGGACTTAGGGAAGATCAATTGATCACATAGTAATCAAAGAAAGTATAGCTTGAATTAAAATCAAGTGTCTCAGTGATATATTTGTTTTCATCAGCTACAATTCAATGTTATTAATGGTGGTGGGAAAGCAACAGATGAAAATTGAAGCCAAGCTTTATCTAACTTTAGATGGTGAAGGAAGGGTCTTTAGAGACATAGAGTTAGATTTAATAGCCTTGAATGTACATGGAATAATAAATTGGTCTAAATTATTCTTCTTTATAGAGGAGTTGAAACCAATTTCATAGGAGGATAAGAGGAATTTTATGGTGCACTAAAGATATAAAGACCTGGTATCAATTCAGTTTCTAGGCCATCACCATACAACTACTAACACATAGATAATGCATTACATCATCCTTATTTTTTCACTTTAGAATAGATGGAGAATGGATTCTTCATGAAGTATCAAAACATTTACATGTATATCTCTTATGGCATTTGAGGCTTACTATAAGCTCCCTTTGCCTCATATCAATCTCACATCCTTGAGAGAATGGACAAATTCCCTAAACATGGAATCAGTCATCTCACCATGGTTAATCTAAGGTTTTCATGTTTGTAGGGCCCCTGATGGTGAGATTATTATCACCAAATTTAGGGAGGGCATAAGTGTAGCTATGACCTTATTAGACAAAGCCTTTGGTGCCTCTTATATAACTTATTTGTGTAAGGTTTGGGTATCTTATGTCTATTACATGTTGGAGCAGAGCTTAACCCCTCCCATTTGACACTTAATAAGTTTTTTCTCGGCCAAACAATTTATATCCATCAACAAGAAATTGTTTAATAAAATTTTTATGATGTCTTACCTCTTAGATTCACTCCTAGCCTCTATTAATTTCCCTGACATCTAAAATTGGTGCCCTAATGGTATAACTACCATTTCCCATCATTAATCAAAATTACATATATTCAAATACATGAATCACATGTAATTCATATGTGATGGTATCTTCCCAGTCATTTTTGAGGCAATCACTTGTATCCATATGCCCAGGGTTCATCCTCTAATCAAAATACAAGTGGAGACCATGGGGGATGTGTGCTTCTATATAGATTGTACTATAATAAGGATAGAAGGAATCATGGTCTAACCATATAGATTTCCTATATATGTTCCCAGTAAGCTTGTAGAGCAAAATATTTCTTATCAAATCATCTATTGAATGGAGTGGATATGCAATAATAATAAGAAGGCTTAGGTTCATCCCTTTCCATTGGACATTGGTAAAAATGTAATCAAGGATTACAAATAGCTATAGATCATAGTTGTTCACATAAAAAAAAATTATTTCCATCTAGATGATCTTAAGATGTGGGACCCAAATGATAGAGTGGCTAACCATATTAAGGATGAAAAGGTCCCAAATAATAAGTAGAAACATCAATGAGGTGTGAGAGATGTTATTTATACAAAGGCAAGGAACTTTAAAGAGGTATTGTCTAAGGTTCAAACTACAACATAAAAATAGAACAAAGGTTGGTTAGGGATAATAAGCCCTCACAATAAATATGGTAACTACATTCCTTGCATTATCACTTATTGCTAGGACCATCTAGGATTACACATCAAGAGCCACTTGTTAGAGGACAATCTTTTGAGCCTTAGCAAAGAGAATTGGCAAAGTTACCCCAGGTTGGGCAACTTGAGGATGTAAAATGAAAAGGTAAAGATGTGATTCAATAGTCCACCATAGAGCATAGAACTATTGTAGGTCCTCAAATTTAGGAATCCCCATGAAGGCCTTCTTCCCCAATATACGTTATTAGCATGATTGATTTGAAAACTAGAGAAATAATGGAAAGTGATATTATTAATATTACAACTACCTATGGTTCTAATAATAAAGAATATAAATTTCAATAATCAAGCAAATAATTAGTTCCATTAGATAGAAGACAGATATAGGCATATTGGCCTTAGTTCCTCTAGCTCCAGGAAAGAGGCCTAGGGTAACTTTCACTCACCTTACTAGTGAAATTAACCTCTTTAGTTATGAGAATCCTATTTATAGATGAGATAATCTTGTTTATTTTGTTTATGGGAAGTTTCAAAAATTACCATCTCTTTCTCCTTCACTAGCTTTGACTCGAATTGGCATGGATGTTAAGGATAATGTCAAGCCTTAGATTGAGGATATTATGAATAGAAAAGCAGAGAGAAACATCTAGATCCTTCAAAATAAGGAAATCCAAGGGATTCATACCCCAAGGGCCTTTAGGAGTTCAAATGTAGAGATTCTTAAATAGCCACAGGTAAAGGAGTCTGACCCTCGGGTCCATTTCAATCCAGATACATCATCTCTTGAGAGAGTAGTGACCAAGAAGGTTAATGTTGGTATAGATGAGTTCACCTTTCATAAGGTGGAACCATTTATGGGATTAATTCCTATTCTAGGGTAGGTATTAGTACAACATCCTATATTTTAAGAAGATGTAGCTAGTATGGTACTAGCTGAGTCAACAATGACCTTGGTGGGAGATCAAGGAATGAAATAGAGGATTCTCAACATGGAGAAATAAAAACAAGATTTAGAAGCTTAGGTCCTCCTTTCAATTCTTGAGGACATATTGCAAGTGTTGAATAAACCTTAGGTGGATGCATTTGAGAATTTAAAAAGAATCAAACATAGATTGAGTGATTTAAACCATCAAATTGAGATGGTACAAGCCCTAATCACTCAGTGGTAGAATTCTCAAGCTAAAATGGAGGAGCTTATCAAGGTACATAAGATAAAGTAGGAATTAGACATCAAGATTATTAAACTTAGACATTTAGACATCTTCATGGTAGTTTTTATGGATAGAAAAGAGGATTTGATCACCTAGAGCAATGATATAAATGACATCATCAAGAAAGACATAGGCTTAGTAACCTAGATTGAGAAACTTCTGAGGAATCTATTAAATAACCCTTCTCAAACCACTACTATAGGCCTAATTAGTGATGAATAATTCAGGAAAAAGGGTTGTGTTCACATCCAAGAAATCAAAGACAATTATGGTCATTCATGCAAGGACAACCAAAAGATATTTGATATCATTATTTCTATAGGGATGAAAATTGTAAAAGTAAAATGTATTTATTAACTTGTATCTTGGGTTGATAATGAATTTGAAAAGTTCATAGATCAAGAAGAAGATTGTCTAATGCAACTTGTAGTTATTTTAAAACTAATCAAGAAATAATATACCAAGGTGAAAGACTTCCTCAAATAGGGATAATAGAAGGGCCCATAAATTAAATTCTTAAAAAAATATTCTTTTTGTAAAGTATATGATATTATGTTAGCATATACTCTTTCTTGTCAAGTTGACATGTGACCTCCCACATTATATCTTTATATCAAGGACAACTGTCCTTATCCACATGTGGATATTTTTAAAGTTAAATGGTTAAATACCTATGTTTCATATAAATAGGTAGATGGTTACCATTTATAAATGAGATTTTTTGAGCAATTGTATACCAGGAGCATTTATTCTAACTAAATAATTCTTAAAAGATTATATGTATAGTTTTGTTGAATGTTAATGCAACCTCTCAATTGCAAATAGTAATCTTGAATTTAAATGATTATTCTTGTTTTAAGTTACATTCTTCATCATAGGGTTGTTAATTTGTGCTGAATGCTAATTTGAATCTAAATATTGGATGTACTTAGGTTATCTAGATCATAATAACAAATCTTTAAAGTAAATTTGGTTCTTACTTATGATTCATATTTTTACTTTAAATTTTTCTTGAGTTGTGATATAATTTGAGATTATGATATTTTATAACATAAATTGGTTCAAATGTTCTCAAAGTATATTTTGTCATAATATTTGACATGAAAACCTGCAGTTACGTTTCTTTCTTGCTTTACGATTGTCTTTTCTTATTTTTATCAAGATTCAATCTAGCTTAAAGATCATTGTTAATACTCATTTAGTTTAGCTTCTAAGTCATTGAAAATTATTGAATATATAAATATTTAAACCCTAGTGGCTCCCAACCATGAAATCAAACAATTTTTGTGGATAGTTATCATAGTTTTCTTCTATTCCACCACATGCATCATTGAATTGTCACAAAATACAACTCAAGCCTTGGATTTTTAAAATACTAAAATGAGTAGTTTTCATCAACACTAAATAACACATGTGTTACATTTCAAGCCATCAATAGGAGAAGCTTCACAAGTGCTAGAAGGAGGGCCTCTTTAAAGATACTTAATATCTTTCAAGTGTATTTGGTAAAAATTACTCTACATTTGACATGATTATGGTTCTTTTAGATTAAATTGTGTAAATATTGGTGAAATTTGTCAAAATATGGATTTATTTTTAAATAATTTATGATTATTTGGAGTTAAGATGGCTTATTTTGTTCAAAATTGACAATTCTTTGACAATAAGAAGTTTATTTGAGTCATAATTTATAAATATTGGTCATCTGTGCATAATTTAGTACATCTTTGAATTTGTTTAGTTAAAGATTGATTTCATTTGTCCTTTTATGAACAAGTTTTGGAAAATTAAGCTTAGTGCACATATTATTTGTCATTATTTTTAAATTAATGTGTTACACCATGTTATAAAATAGGATCCTTGATTATGTTTTTTTAGCTTAAATTGTGTAAATATTGGTGACCTTTCTAAAAATATGGCTTTTTTTGGTAATAATTTATTAGTATTTGGAGTTAGGATGGATTATTTTCTTCAAAATTGTTAATTCTTTGACAATAAGAATTTTATTTAAGTCATAAGTTGTAAATATTGGTCATCGTTGCATAATTTAGTACATCTTTGAGTTTGTTTAGTTAAAGATTGATGTCCTTTGTCCTTTCATGAACATTTTTTTTCAAATTAAGCTTCATGTGCATATTATTTGTCATTATTTGTAAATTAATTTGTTACACCATGTTTTAAAATAGGATCCTTAATATTCAATTTGGAATTACCAAGGATTAGGCCCAGATCACATTCAAAGACTAGAGAACCCTTACTTGAACTAGAAATCCAGAGAAGGAATAAGAAAGATAGAGGTAAGCATATGTATTCTAAATCACTACCATCATTATCTTTGTAAGGGATTCATTTTGTCGATGTTCATATAAACATGGCATGGCTTGGAAGTTCCCCTATCAATATACCAGGTGAAGTTCATGATTTACCACATACCAATATTAAGTCCAATTGGTATTATGACTACCGAAGAACATGTTTGATGTTTCAAAGTTACATTGAGATTATTAAATATTATTCATGAAGATATAGTATGTAGGTTGTTTCCATCTACATTCAAAGATGCTACTTATGAATGGTTCCTTAAACTACTTAACAATTGTATTATCTTATGGAATAACTTTGACACTATTTTTATTGATCAATTTGGAAAGATCATAAGCCCTTATGTCATCTACCATCAACTTACAACTATTAAGAGAGATACAAGTGAGCATATTAGGTCCTTTAATGCTAGGGTCTAAAATATGTTTAGTCAGACCATGGATCCATATAAACCTAATGAAGCTTTAGCTTTGGGGGTTTACAAATATGTTGTTGACTGCATGACTTTTATGTTTCTAAAGAGAGCCCTTCCACTTATCGTCACATTGGCTCAAGACTATTTTGATGTAGTGGTTATTAGCTACCAAATGTAACCCCGAGGATAGGTGGCTTATTTTATCCCAAATTTTAATCCTCAAATGCCTTCATTAAACCATTTCCCAAATAATAACCAAAATGATCTAACATTAAACCAATTCCTTACATTGAATGTATTGCCTAATATTCATGCTACCCCTAATCAAAATTTAAGTTTCTTGAGTCATCAAGTTACCAATGGATTTCATGACAATGACTAGAAGGCTTTAGTGCCTGTTAGTGGCATTAATAGTAACTAGGGTCCAAACACTAAGGCTCCAAAAAATGAGAATGACTCTATATTGAAAATGGTACATAAGATTAGAATTGATTTTATACAATTAAAAAAAGAAGTTGGTAATGCTAATGACAAATTTGGAAGAAACTTCATTTTCTAAAAGTTTAACAGGCCTCAAAATAGGTTTTAGAATGATATTTTATATAATAAGAAAGCTAATGAGTCTTCCTGTAGAAAAAAGATAATGGATATAAACCTCATTGATATTGCCTTAAAAGATTATTGTAGGATGCATGATACTTTCAAGCATGGTAAGATTGATTGCATTGAGTTTTGTAAAGCCTTTGACAATTTTCAAGAATAAACTGACACATTTTCCGTGGTTCCAAACAAATATCTTGCTACAAATTCTTCTAAATCTAAGCCATCTGATTAAGTGCATATGGTGGAAACATTTCAATTCTCTTTTCAAGAGGATAATGAGCCTAAGAATATTCTTGAGCAAATTCAAGCATTCCAACAATTTTTGAAGACATATGCTCTGATAAATAGGGAATAAAAAAAAACATTTACTACTTCTACCCCTCCTAAAAATTATGGAACCCCTCCAGACATTGCAGCAAAGAGTAATCTTGAACCCCCTAAAAGATGTTATTCTAACCTAATTATTGATCATCCAATCAAAAATGTCTACAATATTATGGAGGATATGAAAAGGATTAAATCCAATATCACTCTACATGATCTAGCATAGATCATACAACAAATAGACTTACTCTTGGAATCTTTATCCCAAAAAAATTGGGAATCCCCCAAAGAATGATAGTGAAAATGTAATTACAAAAGTAATCAAAGCAAAGTCTCCACATTTTTTACTTATGATCAAAATATTTGGGAAGAATGTTGATAATTATCTTTTAAATTTTGCAACGTAAACAAACATTGTGCCTACTAGGATATGTGAAAAACTTGGGTTAACTCCAATAAAGTCTAACAGGGTATTCACTCAATTGGATAAATCTAGAGTTAAGGTTATAGGAGAATTATTGAATGTATATATACAAGTAGCTATTGAAACTAGGGTTCAACAATTCATTCATATCTAAGTGGTAGAAATGCCTAGTGCTTATGGATTGATTTTGAGTAGAGAATGGACTAAGGCCTTAAATGGATATTTTTATAATGATTTCTCACACTTTTGGATTCCTTGGAAAGGTGTGAAAAATAAAATAGGATTAGAAATTAAACCTCAAATGAAACACATGATAACAAAATATAATGTTGTAATGAAAGGGTAAATTTCCTGGATTCTAATTTGGGATTTTTCACTTTAAATTTTGAAAAAGAACCAGTTTCCAAGAGTTCTCCTCTAATTTTTTATTTCTATAAGTTATATATTGATGGTGCCAAGTGAAATTTAGGATTAGGAGCTAGTATTTTATTGATAGATCTTTCAGAAAATCAATACCATGGATCTTATAAGTTACAACTTCCTTATGCCAATAATTTAGCTATGTATGAAGCTCTCATACTTGGATTGTATTTTTCCACTAAGAACAAATTTAAGGAATTCCTTATTTATGGAGACTCTAAACTTGTGGCTAACCAAGTAATAACTACCAGTGCAAATTGTCTTACTTAAAAAGATATAAGTTTAGGGCATGGGACTTGATCGAATCTTTTGATGATTTTAACATCTTAGTTGTTCCAAGATAAGAAGAAAAATAATCTAATGAGCTTGCCTTTGCTATAGCTTACCTCATGCCTAATAATTATTCTCAAATCATTAGTATTGAGCTAGTACCATGTCCTTCCATTCCTGACAATGTAAACCATTTCCAATTTTTCAATGATGATCAACAAATCATAGATTTATTAACTAATTATGGACATTTTAAATCTCACATTATTGATGAAGTTGATGAAAGTTTTCTTGAGAATCAAATTAATGTTAAAATCATTGAATTAAGTGAAAATAAGATACCTAAAGTGATGATTTCATTGGAAGGACTATTTGATCTTGACAAGATTTCTGAAGCAAATAAACAACCCAAGGTAAATGGTAGATATTATCATGTGATGAACTTTGATCCACATGTTTAGCCCCAAATTGTGAATATAGGGAATGCTTGCACTGAAATGGAAAATAGAAAATCTAGAGAGTTTCTTACAAAATACAAGAATGTAATTGCATGGTCTTATGAAGATTTGAAAATATTTAACCTGAGGGTCATTAATCATATTATACCTCTTCAAGAAGGTTGCAAACCCTTTAGACAGAAGGAAAGGCTAGTCAACCCTATTTTAAAACCCATGATTTTTAAAGAAGTCAAGAAGATGTTGGATGAAAGGATAGTGTTTCCTATTATACATTACACTTGGGTGGTAAACCTAGTCCCAGTTAAAAAAAATGACGAAATAAGATTATGCGTAGATTTTAGGAATTTGAATAGAGAATTTGAAAAGGATAATTATCCTTTACCTTATCTAAACTAGGTTATCCAAACTATTTCAGGATATTCCATGATGTCCTTTTTGGATGGACTTTTTGGATATAATGAGTTGGTTGTTGTTCCAAAAGATAGGATGAAAACAACTTTTACTACTAAATAGGGAACATATGCTTACAAGAGAATGAATTTTGGATTAACTAATGTAGGGGAAACTTTTCAAAGGGACATGGACCATTCTTTCGAAGGTTTAGTGGGAAAATGTCCCATCATCATCATCATCATCATCATCATCATCAATATATATATATGATCTTACAGTATTTTATAAAAATAGAGTGGAACATTTCATACATTTGAGACACGTATTTGATAGATACAAAAAGTATGGTGCATCTCTTAACCACAAGAAAAGTATATTATGTGTCATTGAAGGAAATTATTGGGGCATATCATTACCAAAGATGGGATTTCTATAGATACTGATAGATTAGAGGCCATCTCTAAAATTGGGTTGCCCAACAGTCAAAAAGAACTTAAGTCATTTTTTGCCAAGATTAATTTTGTGAGGAAGCTTATTTGAACCTTTGCTGAGATTATCAAGCCTTTGAACGATATGCTTAAGAAAGATGCTATAATTTCTTGGAATGAAAAATATAAGAAGGCTTTCACTAAAATTAATAAGGTAATCATTGAAACTCTAATCCACAGAAGTCATGATTTCTTAAAAGGATTGTATCTATATTAATTTGCTTCTGAACATACTATTTCTATAGTGTTAACTTAAAAAGTTGATGGAAATGATCACCCCATAGCTTTCATGTGCACAAAATTCAATAATGTAGAAGTAAATTCTTACATGATTGATAAGCAAGCTTATGCATTGGTAAAGGTAGTAAAAAAATTCAAACATTACATCCTTAGAAATAAGGTACATGTCATATTACCTAATCCAACTACAAAACTTATGTTGAGTAAGAATGAGCTCAGAGAAAGAAGAGGGAAATGGATGGAAATATTTAAATAATATGATATAGAGATTAAAATATCTAAATTAGTTAAATGTCAAGGTTTAATTTATATGATCGCTAGTATTGACACAAAATTCCATTTCACGTAATTAGATCAATGAAATTTCCAAGCCAATGAATGGTATGAATCTATTATACATTTAATTATAAATGGTGTTTGTCCCCTAGGATTTATAAGAGAAAAAAAGAGAGACTTGAGGCTCAAATTAGCTCATTGTCTCATAAGGTATGGAATCTTGTATAGGAGGAACTTTGAAGGAATTTAGATGATGTGTGTCCAAGGAAGAAACAACTTAGATTATGACTACCTTCCATGAGAAGGTGGGAAGTGAACACCCTTCAAGAAGAACCACATCTCACAAGATTATTAGGGCTAGATATTATTGGCCCACACTCTTTAAAGATGATTATAAGCATGTGAGGTAGTGTCATTTATGCCATATTTTTAGTATAGAGGATCCAAAGGCAGCCATGCCTTTACAACCTATGATGGTGGATAAACCTTTTGCACAATAGGTTTTAAACTTTGTAGGAGTAATCAACCCCAATTCTTCTAAAAGTCATAAGTATGTCCAAATTGCTACATACTATTATAATAGGTAGACTGAAGCAGTAGCCACTAAGCAATGCAAAACATAAGAGGTAATCAATTTCTTAGAGGAAAGTATTTCTACTAGGTTTGGAACTCTAGTTTCTTTGGTTTTTTATAATGGATATGCATTCATTTATATTGAAATCATGGAATGGGATTATGACTAAGGCATTTCACTAATGTTTTATTCTTATCAATACCCTAAAATAAATGGTATTTCTAAATCCACAAATAAAAATCTGATGAAAGCTATCAAGAAATCTACTGAAGATAGATCTAGACCATGGCATAAACTTATTAAGCTTGAATTATGGGTAGATCAAATCAAGATCAAAAAATATCTCAAGGCTTCACCATTTTTGTTGGTATATGGTCAGGAGCCTATCTTTCCCATCACCTTGAATTTGCCTACGTTCACATTCATGTAAGAATACATGAAGGACAACCACAGACTTGATAATTTTAGGCTACTAAACATTATGCAAATGGAATATACTAGAGAAAAGGTATTTACAGACTTCAATAGACACCCATTAATCATGAAAATATGGTCTGAAAAGAGATCTAAAGTGAATTTATTTAGGCAAGGAGACTTAGTCCTTTGGAACAAAGCATCAAAACCTAAAGGTAAACATGGTAAATTCACCTCTCTATGGATTGGCCCATACCAAATTGTAGAAATCTTGGGAAACAATGCTTTCAAGTTAAAAATCTCCAAGGATTAGACTTTACTTTACCCACCAATGGGCAATACCTCAAGTATTGCTTTGTTGATGTTACATCAGGGGACTTCGTGAAGTGAATATGTCAGATTGTTAAAGTTAGAATAGGTAGGCTAGTTAGTTCCCTTTCTTACTTTGTTTTTTCTTCCTTTTGGGCTTGTATATATTTGTTTTGTTTGCATTTTGTCTTTTATTCTTGGCAGTGTTCCTCGGTTGTGGTAAACTCTTGTGGTATTATATTTTGGTTTGGAAATGCTCAAAAGTATGGGTATAAATCTTATAAAAGTGAACATGGCTGGAAATAAAGCACTATGAAGTAACCATAGGTACTAGTACAAATTTCTATAAGAATTTAATGCCCTACAAAGATTTAAACCTTATCCTACATCAAAACTTGGTTTTAAGAAGAATCAGATATATATAATGTGAAATTAGTTTATTAACTCATATTCATGCTTACACTTAAAATACATCCTTGTCATGGACTAAACTTTCAATTAAATGAGACTATCCTAATGCTAGGAAATTTGATCAAATCCTTAAAACTAGGCTATATTGATTTTCAACCACTACAAAATGATGTAGAAATTGTTAAAAAAAGCTCATTTTAAAATATATGGAAATAGAATCAAAGGTGATTCAAGTAATCTCCATTGAGGCTATGGATGTTTGATTGGCAGTGGATAAAGACCTAGAGTAGAACTAAAGGTATCTCTGTCAAAGATATAGATGCTTAACTAGTAGCAAAGCAATGCCCAAGCCTCCTGTAAATTAATTTTTATTATCTTAAAGAATATCTAAAGTGATCAAAGTTAAGTGTAATGAACCAAAAAGATTTAAACCTAGATGTTATTTCTTGAAATTCATGACAAATAGTAAGTGGAATCAAAGCACACACTGCATGTTTATGTTTTAATATCTAAATTTAAATTTTATACATAAGGAACTTGTTCCAATCAAAATTTGACTTGGGAGAGAGTATATGTCCAAATAAGATATAAAACTCAGTTATATTTTTAACCAGATCCCTATGTTTTAATATATTGCTATGTTACCCCTGTGAGTCACCATTTATTGAAACAAACACCCCACCCCCCCCCCCCATATTTATTTTTTGAAAAGGGGACCGCTATGATTGTTTCACAAACCTTTGTATTCCAGAATAATTGTGAAAGATTTTTTGATCTTGAATTTTAATAGCAGGTCAATCTTTATAAAAGACATGAGCTTTGGTATATATAATTATGATCATGTTTTATAGATTAATGTTGCTAAATAATCATTTTAAAGGTAATCAATTATGGGTTCCATGGAAGAAATTAGGGTTCCCAAGGAATAAACCCTAGCAGTTTGAATTTAAACATTTATGAGAAAATATAGTGAGAATTTTTATGCATGATTAGGTTTTAACTTAAAGTTTATAGGCTTTTACATATTTAACACTTTACACTTGTTCTTTGGATTTATTCTAATAGTTCATCAAGATTTAATTATTTTATAAAGTCACACATTTAATAACTTGGGCCCCAATAATGATCTAACAACAATCACTTGATCAAAGGTTTTAATCTAATGGTGTAAATTAAAGCTGGAGCTTTAAGAACTCTCAAGGGCTTTACACATGGCATTCAGTTATTAGATCAATAAATTCCATTGTCTTAAATTTTATAGGTTCACTCCCATCATTTTATTTTTTTGAGGATATATTTGAGGTGACTGAACCCATCAAATTTAACCTAGACAATCCTGGGAGCCTTGAGAACTCATAAGGGCTTTACAAGTGACATTCAGTTATTGGATCAATAAATTCCATTGTCTTAAATTTTATAGGTTTGATCCCATAATTTGTCATCTATGAGGATGTATTTCACAAGACCAAACGCATAAAATTTAACCTAGACAATCCTCAAAGCCTTGAGAACTCCTAAGGGATTTACACGTGACATTCAGTTATTAAATCAATAAATTCCATTGTCTTAAATTTGATAGGTTTGCTCCTATCATTTAGCATTTATTAGGATGTATTTGACATGATTGAACCCATAAAATTTAATCTATACAATCCCTAGAGCCTTGTGAACTCCTAAGGGCTTTACACATGGCATTTAGTTATTAGATCAATAAATTCCATTGTCTTAAATTTGACAGGGTCGCTCCTATAATTTGACATTTATGAGGATGTATTTACCATGCTTGAACCTATAAAATTTAACTTAGATAAATTTTTAAATCCTAAACAATAGGGGAATTTATAAAAAAGCTTTTAATAAATTTCTAGCTTTTTATGAAGACAACCCTAGTATATAAAGATCTTAGCCTAAGTCATTTTGTGTTTTTTTAAACATAAAATTTTAAATGTTAATTTTTAAGCCTAATATTGATATAATCATGGAATTGATTAAAATGTAAGAATCTTTTAGAATACAATGATGATCACTTCTCTTTTGTATTTAATCGAATAGTGCATCAAGCTTGAAGTAATTTGAAAATACATATGATTAATGATCTAGTCCTAGCTAATATCCAATGATGATCACTTGCTCACTGGATTTGATCCAATGGTGAAATGAAGTTGAGGAGTTTTCAAAATCCTTGTGAGATTGACACATGGCATACTTAGTGAGGTTAAAAATCAAGATACAAATGAAATGCAAGGACCTAGATTTGACTTTTCAAATTAAAATAAAGAGAACATTTGAGAGATAATGGCTAGCCTTCAACTAGCATTTATGAAATTTGCCATGAACAACATGGAACCCTACCACATGAGCTCCATTTAGGTATGGAAGATCGAAATGAAATATATACTATGCTTGTTAATCAAAAATATATGAGAACAAGGTCCCATCAAATTTGAGGCACATATGAAATTAAGAGTTGGATATTTTTGCCATTAAAGCTAAAAACCCAGAACCCTTTATAAAGATGGACTTAAGTCAGTTAAATTGATCACATAGTAATGAAAGTAAGGACAACTTAAATTCAAAACAAGTGCCTTAGTGAGATCTTTATTATCATCAACTATAATTTAGTGTTGTCAATGGTGGTGGGTAGGTAATAAATGAAAATTGAAGTGGAGCTTTATCTCACTTTAGATGGTGAAGGATGGGTCTTTAAAGATATAGAGTCATATTTAACAGCCTTGAATGTACATGGAATCATAAATTGGTCCAAATTATTCTTATTTGTATAGTATTTACAAATAATTTCTTAGGAGGAAAAGAAGAATACTATGGTACACCAAAGATATAAAGACCTAGTATCAACTCAGTTGGTACGCCTTCACCATATGGATACTAAACTAGAGGTAATGCATTGAATCGACCTTCTGGTTCCTATTTTCATTGACTAAAAAATAGATGGACAATGGATTATTCATGAGGGAAATATCAATAAAGTTTCATGTATATATTCTATGGCCTTTGAGGCTTACTATAATCTCCCTTTGTCTCATGTCGATCTCCCATCCTTGAGCGAATGGAAAAATTCACAAAACTTGGATTCAGTCCTCTCACCTTGGTTATTCCATTATTCCCATGTTTTTAGGACCCCTAATGGTGAGATCATTATTTCCCAATTTAGGGAGGGTGTTATGGTAGGTATGACCTTATTGAGTAGAGCCTTTGGTACCTATTTTACAACTTATTTGAATAAGGTCTAGGTATCTTATGTCTATTACATGTTGGAATGGAGCTTAACCCCTCCCATTGGAGACTTAATAAGTTTTTACTTAGCCAAAAAATTTATAGCCATCAATAAAAAGACCTTCAAGCATTTTTTTATGGTGTGTTACCTATTGTATTCACTCCTAATCTCTATTAATTTCCTTGGCATCCAAAATTGGTCCCCTGATGGTAGAACTACCATTTCCCATCATTACTCTAAATTACATATATTCAAATAGATAAATCACATGCAATTCATATGTGATGGTATCTTTCCAATCATTTTTGATGCAATCACTAGTATCCCTATGCCCAAACTTCCTCCTCTAATAAAAAGATAAGTGGAAACCATAGGGGATGTGTGGTTCTATCTAGATTGCACTGTAATAAGGATATAAGGAATCATGGTCCAACCATATAAATTTCATATATATGTTCCCAGTAAGATCACAGAGCAAAAAATTACTTATAAAATCTTCCATTGAATGTATTGGATATGCAAGAGGAATAAGAAAGCTCAGGTTCATCACTTTCCATTAGACATTGGTAGAATTATAATCAAGGATTGGAAAATGATAGAGATCATGGTGGTGCATAGGAAATCTTTTGATTTCCAACTGGATGATATTAAGATGTGGGACCCCAATGATAGAGTGCTTAACCATATTTAGGATAAAAATGTCCCAAAGACTAAGTACAAACATCAACCAGGTGTGGGAGATGGTATTTACACAATGTCAAGTAACTTTAAAGAAGTCTTATCTAGGGTTAAAAACTACAACATCAAATTATAACACAGGATAGTTAGGGATAATAATCCCTCAGGAGAAATATGGAAACTACATCCCTTGAACTATCACTTGTTTCCAGAACCATCTGAGACTCCACATTAAGAGCCACCTCTTGGAGGATAATATTTTGAGCCATAGTAGAGAGAATTGGCAAAGTCACCCTAGGTTGGGCAACTTGAAGATGTAAAAAGAAAAGGTAAAGATGTTATTTAGGAGTCCAACATAGATCATAGCCTAGTGAAGGTCCCAAAATTTAGGCATCCCCATGAAGGCCTTCTTCCCTAGTAGAATTTATTAGCATGATTGCTTTCGAAACCATAGAAATTATGAAAAGTGCCCTTATTAACATCACAATGTCCTATGCTTCTGATAAAGAAGAAGATCCATATAAGGAATCAAGTAAAGAATTAGTTCCATTGGATGGAGGAAAGAGACATGCAAAATTAGAATTAGTTCCTCTAGATCCAAGAAAAAAACCTAAGTTAACATTCACTAACCCTATTAGTGAAATTAACCTCTTCAGTGATGAAAATCCTATTTATGGACCAACTATTCCTATTTGGTTTATTTATGGGAAGTTATAGAAAATCCCATCTCTTTCTCCTTCACTATATTTGACTCAAGTTGACATGGATGTTTAGGGTAATGTCAATCCTTGGATTTAGGATATTCTAAAAAATAAGTAGATAGAAGCATCTAGATTGTTCACAATAAGGAAATCGAAGCGGTTGACACCCCAAGAGCCTTTGGGAGTTTAAATGTAGAAATTCTTGAATAGCCACAGGTAAAGGAGTCTGACCCTCAAGTCCTTTTCAATCTAGATTTATCAATTCTTGAGAGAGTAGTGACCAAGAAGGTTACTATTGGTATGAAGGAGTTCACCTTTAAAAAGGTGTAACCATTTTTTGGCTTAACTCGTATTTTAGGGTAGGCAATAGGGGAACATCCTATATTTCAAGAAGATATAGCTAGTATGGTGTTGGCGTAGTCATCCATAACCTTGGCTAGAGTTTAGGGAATGAAATAGAGGATTCTCAACTTTGAGAAAGAAAAATAAGATTTATAAGCTCAGGTCATCATTTCAATTCTTTAGGACATATTTCAAGTGTTGAATAAACCTTTGATGGATGCATTTGAGTATTTGAAAAGCATAAAACTTAGATTGATTTATTTAAACCATAAAAATGAGATGTCACAAGAATTAATCACTCAATGGTAGAATTCTCAAGCTTAGAAATAGGAGTTCATCAAGGTACATAAGACAAAGCAGGCATTAGACTTCAATATTATCAAACATAGACATCTAGACATCTTCATGGCAGTTTTGATAGATAAACAAGAGGATTTGATCACCTGGATAAATCAAGTCAATGAATTCATCAAGAAAGACACAGGCTTGGTAGCCCAAATTTAGAGACTTCTGGGGAATATATTAGATAACCCTTCTCAAACCACTACTATAGCCCTGATTAGTGATGAAGAATTCAAGTAAAATGTTGGTATTCACTTCCAAGGTATTAGAGAAAATAATGGTCATTTAGCCAAGGACATCCAAAAGATCCTAGATATTATTATTTCTATAGGGAAGTAAATTTTAGAAGCACAATGTATTGAGGAACTTGTGTCTCAGGCTAAGAATGAATTTGACAAGTTAGTAGATCAAGAAGAGGATTGTCTAATCAAGCCTACAGTGTTTTTTGAACTAATCAAGGAGAAATATACCCAGGTGAAAGAATTCCTAAAATAGGGCTAGTTAAAGGGCCTAATAATGAAATTTGTAAAATAATATTATTTTTGTAAAGTATATGCTAGTCTGTTACAATATACTCTTTCTTGCTAAGTTGACATGGACCTTCCACATTGTATCTTTATCTCAATGATAGTTGTCCTTATCTGCATGTGGATATTCTGAAAGTTAATTGGTTAAACACCTATGTTTCCTATAAATAGGTAGATGGTTACCATTTGTAAAGGAGAGAGTTTTTGAGTAATTATATACAAATAAAATCCAATATGATAAAGGAATTTTAAAAATATTATCTATATGTTTTGTTTAATGTCCATACTACCTCTCAATTGTAGATAGTCATCATGAATTTGAATGATTCTTCTTATTTTAAGTTACATTCTTTGTCATAGGGTTGTTAATTTGTAATAAATGAAAAATTGACTGTAATGATCTTATGTATACATCATTTTATTTTCTATGTATTTGGATGTACTTAGGTTATTAAGATCATAATAGCAAATATTTATAGTAAATTTGGTTCTTATGATTCATATTTTTCTTTTGAATTTTTCTTGATTTATGATATAATTTGAGCTTATGCTATTTTATAAAATAAATTTGTTCAATTGTACTCAAAGTAATTGAAATTTTGTCATTATATTTGAGATGAAAATCTATAATCATGTTTCTTTCTTACTTTACCCTTCTCTTTTCTTATTTTTATCAAGATTCACTCTAGCTTAAAGATAATTATTAATACTCATTTAGTTTAGCTTATGAGTCATCAAAAAATATTGAATATCTAAACATTTAAACCCTGGTGGCTCTAAACCACTAAATCAAACAAATTTTATGGACAGTTCTCATACTCTGCTTCTATTCCACTAGCATCATTGAATTGTCACAAACTACAACTCATACCTTGGATTTTTCAAATCCTAAAATGAGTAGTTTTCATCAACATTGAAGATCACATGTGGTACATTTTGAAGAATCAATAGGAGAAGCTCATCTAGTGTTAGAAGGAGGGCCTCTTTAACGATACTTAATATCTTTTGGGTTTATTTGGTCAAAATTACTCTACATTTTACATGATTATGGTTTCTTTATCTTAAATTGTGTAAAGTTTGGTGACCTTTGAGGAAATATAGATTTTGTTGCTAATAATTTTTTAGTATTTTGAGTTAGGATGGCTTATTTTGTTTAAAATTGAAAATTATTTAACAATAAGATATTTATTTGAGTCATAAGTTGTAAAGATTGGTCATATTTGCATAATTCAATACATCTTTGAATTTGTTTAGTTAAATATTGATGCACTTTGTCATTTTATGAACATTTTTTTGTAAATTAATCTTAGTGTACATATTATTTTTCATTCTTTGGAAATTAATGTGTTACACTATGTTTTAAAGTAGAATCCTTAATCTTAATGTTGAAATTACCAAGGATTAGGACCAAATCACATTTAGAGACTAGAGAATCCTTCCTTAAACTAGAAATACACATAAAGACTAGGAAAAATATAGGTAAGCATAGGTATTCTAAATCTCTACCATCATCACCTTTGCAAGGTATTCCTATGCTCGATCTTCATCCAAACATGGCATGAATTGGAAGTTCCCTTATAAATATACCAGGTGCATCTCATGATTTACCATGTAATCTTGAGAAATATTTGCCAATATTTAATCGAACTAGTATTATGACTATCGAAGAACATGTTAAATCTTTCAAAGCTGCATTGAGATTATTAAATGTTATTCATAAAGATGTATCATATAGGTGATTCACATTTACATTCAAAGATGTTGCATATGAATTTTTCCTTAATCTACCTAACAATTGTATTATCTCATGGAATAACATTGACACTATTGTTAGTGATCAATTTAGAAAGATCATAAGCCCTTGTGTCATCTACAATCAATTTACAACTATTAAGAGACATACAAGTGAGCCTATTAGGTCCTTCAATGCTAGGCTCCAAGATATGTTTAGTTAGACCATGGATCCATATAAAACTAATGAACCTTTAGCTTTGGAGGTTAATAAAGATGTTGTTGAACCCATGACTTCTATGTTCCTGAAGAGATCCCTTCCACTTATCATCACATTCTCTCAAGCCTATTCTGATGCAGTGGTTATTAGAGACCAAATGCAACCCCAAGGATTGATGGATTATTCAATTTCAAATGTTAATCCTCAAATACTTGTATTAAACCTTTTCCCAAATAATAACCAAAATGATGCATCATTAAACCAATTCCTTGCTTTCAATGTATTTCCTAATAGTCATGTTGCCCCTAATCAAAATTTAAGTTTCTTGAGTCATCAAGTTACTAATGAATTTCATGAGAATGATTAGAAGGCTATTGTTCTTATTAGTGGCATTAATAGTAACTAGGGTTAAAATTTTGAGGTTCCAAAAAATGAGAATGAGTCTATATTGAAAATGGTACAGAAGTGCAGCACTAATTTTTTGCAATTGCAAAAATAAGTTGGTAGTGATAATGACAACTTTTGAAGGAACTTCACTTTCTAAAAGTTTAACAGGCCTAGGAGTAGGTTTTAGAATGACAGTTTCTACAATAACAAAACTAATGAGCCTTTCACTACTAAAAAGAGAATGGATATAAACCTCACTGATATTGCCTTACCAGATTACTATGCGGTGGATGCTACTTATAAGCATGGTGAGAGTGATTGCATTGAGTTTTGTAAAGTATTTGAAGCTTTTCAAGGACTTGACACATTTGAAGTGGCTCTAAACAAATATGTTACTACAAATTCTTCTGAATCTAAACCATTTGACCAAGTGTATATGGCAGACACTCTTCAATTCCCTTTTCAAGAGGATAATGAGGCTGAGAATATTCCTAATGAGAATCAAATATTACAACAATTTTTTAATACATATCCTCTAACAAATAGGGAATAGAAACAACCATTGACTACTACTACCCCTCCTAACAATTATGGAAGCCATCCAAACACTACATCAAAGAATAATCTTAAACCCCCTATAGGAAGTTCTTCTAAGCTAACTATTTATCCTCTAAGCAAAACTAGCTACAATATTATAGAGGATATGAAAAAGATTAAATCCAATATCACTGTGTATGAGCTAACTCAGATCATATATCAAAGAGACATACTCTTGGAATATTTATCCAAGAAAAATGGGAAGGCCCCTAAGAATGATAGTAAAAATGTAATTATGCAAGTAATCAAAGTAGAGTCTCCACATTTTTTTAATTACATTCAGGATATTTTGGAAGAATGTTCATAATTTTATTTTAGATTATGGAACCTCAACCAACACTATTCTTGTTAGGATATGTGAGCAAGTTGGGTTAACTCCAATCAAATATAATAGGGTATTCACCTAATGAGATAAAGATAGAGTTAAGGTTATAGGACAATTTTTTATTGTGCATATACAACTGGCTAGTGAACCTAGGGTTCAATAATTCATTGATATCCAAGTGGTAGAAATGCCCAGTCCTTATGGATTGCTTTTGAGTAGAGAATGGACTAAGGCCTTAAATGGCTATATGTCTATTGATTACTCACCCTTTTGGCTTCCTTTGTAAGTTGTGCCAAATCAAATAAGAGTGGGAAGGGAACCTCAAAGTAAAAACTTGATAATATAATATAATGTTGTTAATGAAAGGGTAAATTTCTTAGTTTCTGATTTGGGAGTTTTTACTTTAGAAATTGCAAAAGAACCAATATTCAAGTGTTCTCCTCTAATTTTTATTTTTTGGAGTTATATATTTTTAGTTCCAAGTGCAAATTAGGATCAGAATTAGGTATTGTATTATTGGATCCTTTAGAAAAGTAATACCATGCATCTTATAAGTTAATTTTCCTTACACTAATAATTTAGCTAAGTATGAGACTCTCATACTAGGATTGCAGTTTGTCATTAAACACAAAGTTAAGTAGCTCTTTTTTTATGGAGTATATGAACTTTTGGTTAACCAATTAAGGAGTAAATACCAGTGCATATTTTCTTACTTAAAAAGATATAAGTTTAGGGTGTGGGACTTGATCAAATCTTTTGATGCCTTAAACATCTTAGCTATTGCAAGAGAAGAAAATAAAGCTAATAATGATCTTGCATCTGCTATAGCTAACCTCATACCTAATCATGATTCTCAAAACATCAATATTGATCTAGTACCATGTCCTTTCATTCTTGACAATGTAAATCATTTCCATGTTTTCAATGATGATCAACAAATTATAGATTTTTTAATTAATTCTAGAGATTTTGAAGCTCATCATTATTGAAAAAGTTGATGAAACATTTCTAGAGAAGAAACTTAATGGTAAAATCATCCAATTAAGTGACAATAAGATACCTAAAGGGATGATTTCATTTTAAACACTATTTTATCTTAATAAGATTTCTAAAGCAACTAAACAACCCAAGGTAAATGATAGAGATTATCATGTGATGATCTTTGGTCTACATGATCATCCCCAAATGGTGAATATAGGGAAGGCTTGCACTAAAATGGAAATTAGAAAATATAGAGACTTGCTTACAAAATACATGGATATAATTGCTTGGTGTTATGAAGATTTTAAAATATTTAACCTAAGGGTCATTACTCATACTATACATCTTCATGAAGGTTGCAAACCCTTTAGACCAAATCAAAGGCCAGTCAACCTTGATTTATAATCCATGATTTTTAAATAATTAAATAATATATTGGATGAAAGGATAGTGTTTCCTATTAGATAGTTCACTTGGGTGGCAAACCTAGTCCCAGTCAGAAAAATGAATGGAGAAATAAGATTATGCATAGATTTTATGAATTTGAATACAACATCTAAAAAGGATAATTATCGTTAACCTTCTCGAAACTAGTTTATCCAAACTATTCCAAGATATTCCATGATCTATTTTTTGGATGGATTATTTGGATATAACTTGGTCCCTTTTGCTCTAGAAGATAGGATGAAAATAACTTTTTCTACTAAATAGGGAACATATGCTTACAAGATAATGCCTTTTGGATTAACTTAATGTAAGGGTAAATTTTCAAAGGGCCATGGACCTTGCTTTCCAAGGTTTAGTGGGAAAATGATTCCTCATATATATGTATGATCCTAAAGTATTTTCTAGAAATAGAGAGGGACATTTCTTGCATTTGGGACAAGTATTTGACAGATGTAAAAAGTATGGTTTATCTCTTAACCCCAAGAAAATTATATTTTGTGTCATTGAAGAAAAATTGTTGAGACATATAATTACCAAAGATGGGATTTTTGTAGATCCTGATAGAGTAGAGGTCATCTCTAAAATTGAGTTGTGCAACAACCGAAAAAAACCTAAGTCATTTTTTGGCAAGATTAATTTTGTGAGGAAGTTTATTTCAGGCTTCATTGAGATTGTCAAAAATTTGAATGATATTCTTAACAAAGATGCTATAATTTCTTTAAATGAAAAATCTAAGGCAATCACTAAAGCTCCAGTCCTCATAAGTCTTGATTTCATAAAATATTTCTATCTATATTCATTTGATTTTGAGCATACTATGGCTACAGTGTCAACATAAAAAGTTGATGGGAATGATCATCCCATAGCTTTCATGTGAACCAAAAAAAATGTAGAAGTGAATTGTTCTAGATTGATAAGAAAGATTATGAACTGGTGAAAATAGGAAAAAATTTAGACATTACCTCCTTAGAAACAAGGTACATATCATAATACATGATCCAGATGCAAAACTTATGTTAAGTCAAAATGAGCTCAGAGAAGGAAGAGGCAAGTGGATGGTAATTTGACAAAAATATGATACAAAGATGAAAATATCCAAATCAATTAAATTTCAAGGTTTAGTAAAGATGATAGCTAGTATTGACACAAAATTCCATGTCACATAATTAGATCAATGAAATTTCCAACCCAATGAGTGGTATGACTCTATTATCTATTTAATTTTTAATGGCATTTGTCCCCCAGGATTTATAAGATAAAAAAAGATAGCCTAGAGGTTCAAAGTAGCTCATTACCTCATCAGGAATGGAATCTTTTATAGGAAGAACTTTGAGGGAATTTATTTGAGATTTGTGTCCAAGGAATAAGCAGCTTGGATTATGACTACCTTCCATGAGAAACTAGGAAGTAGACACCCTTGAAGAAGAACCACAACTCACAAGATTATTAGGGCTAGATATCAATGGCCCACCCTCTTCAAAGATTCTTATAATCATGTGAGGGAGTGTCCTTCATGCCAGCTTTTTAGTACAAAGGAGCCAAAGGGAGTTTTGCCTTTACAACCTGTGATAGTGGATAAAACTTTTGCACAATGGGGATTAGAATTTATAGGAATAATCAACCCCAATTATTATGGAATTCATAAGTATGTCCTAACTTCTATATAATATTATACTAGGTGGACTAAGGCAATAACCACTATACAATGTATAATAGAAGAGGTGATCAATTTCTTAGAAGAAAATATTTGTACTAGATTTGGAACCCTAGTTTTTTTGGTTTGTGATGATGGATCTGTATTCATTTCTATTGAAATGATGCATTGGGATTATGACCAAGGCATTGAACTCATGTTTTATTCCAATCAATACCCTCAAGGAAATGGTGTTTCTAAATCAACAAATAAAAATGTGATGAAATCTATCAATAATTCTATTGAAGATAGACCTAGAACATGGCATAAACTTCTTAAGTTTATATTATGGATAGATTGAATTTAGATCAAAAAAATTCTCAAGGCTTCACCATTATTGTTGATATATGGTCAGGAACCTATTTTTACCATCACTTTGAAGTTTTGTATGCTCACACTCATCCAAGAACACATGGAGGAGAATCAAGAACATGTTAATTCTAGGATAGTAGACATTATTAAAATGGAATATGCTAGACAAATATAGAATTCAATAGACACTAATCAACCTTGAAAAGATGGTTTGATAAGAGATATAAAGCTATGGTATTTAGGCAAGGAGACTTAGTCCTTCTTTTGGACAAAGCATCAGAACCTAAAGTTAAACATGGTAAGTTCACCCCTTTATGGATTGGGCTATACCAAATTGCAAAAATCTTGGGCAAAAATACTTTTAGGTTGAAAAATCTTCAAGGATCATACTTTACTTTACCCACCAATGGGCAGCACCTCAAGAATTACTTTGTTGTTGCTCCATCAATGGTCTTCATGGAGTGAATGTGTAAGATTTTTAAAAGTTGATTAGCTAGGCTAGTTAGTTCCCTTTCGTTCTTTGTTTTTTTTCCTTGCTAGGCTTTTATATGTTTGTTTTGTTTTTTATATATTTTTTATTACTTGGTGGTTTTCCTTGGTTGTGGTAAAGTCTCGTGGTATTATTTTTTGGTTTAGAATTACTCAAAAGTGTCTATATAAATCTTACAAAAGTGAACATGGTTTGTAATAAATTAGTATGAAGCAATTGGAGGTACTGGTACAAATTGGTATAGGAATTTAATGTCTGAAAAAGATTTAAATGTTATCTTTCATCAAAATTTTCTTTTAAGAAGAATCATTTGTATACAATTTAAATTCATTTTATTAACACATATTCATGCTTACACTTAAAATACATCCTTGTCATGGAATTAAGTTTCCATTAAAGGAGAGTATCCTAATTCCAAAGCATTTGACCAAATCCTTAAAACTACGTTGTATTGGTTTCTAACCTTTGCAAAAGGACCTTGAAAATTTAAAAAAAAAACCCATTACAAAATCTATGGAAATAGAAGCAAAGGTGATTAAGGTAATCTCCATCAGGGCTATGGATGCCTGGCTAGTAGTGGATCAAGACATTGAGTGGAACCAAAGGTATCTCTATCAGAGATATAGAGCAATGCCTAAGCCTCCCCTAAATTAAGATTTGTTATTCTTAAATAATATCTAAAGTTCTCAAAGTTAAGTGTGTTAGACCAAAAGGATATGAACCTAGACGTTATTTCTTGAAATTTATGACAAATAGTAAGTGGAATGAAAGCACACACTAAATGTTTATATTTTAATATCTAAGTTTAAATTTTATACATAAGTAACTTATTTCAATAGAAATTTGATTCAAGAGATAGTCTATGTCAAAATACGATATAAAATTCATGTACCAATTTTAACTAGAGCCCTATGTTCCAACAAATTGCTATGTTCCCATTGTGAGTCAGCATTTGTTGAGACCAACAACCCCCCCCCCCCCCCCCCCCCCCCCCATCTTTATTTTTTGAAAATGGGACCCCTTTGATTGTTTCCAAAACCTCTATATTTTGGAATAAGTGTGAAAGATTATTTGATTTTAAATTTTTTGAGAAGGTCAATCTCTAAAAAAGACATGAGCTTTGGTGTATCTAATTATGATCATGTTTTATAGATTATTGTTTCTAGATAATCATTTTCAAGATGATTAATTATAGGTTTCATGGAACAAGTCAGGGTTCCCAAGCAATAAACCATAGTGGTTTGAATTTAAACTTATATGGGAAAATCTAGCTGGAAATTTTATGCATGATCATGTTTGAACATAAAGCTCATACGCTTTTACATATCTAACTCTTTAGACTTATTCATTTGATATAATCCAATGGTGCATCAAGATTTGTGTGTTTTATAAAGGCATACAATTAATGATGTGGGCCCTAGTAAGAATCTAATGGTAATCACTTGATTAGAGGTTTTAATCTAATGGTGAAAATTAAAGTCATAACTTTAGGAACTCCTGAGGGCTCTACACATGCTATTTCAGTTATTGGATTAATAAATTCCATTTTCATAAATTTTAAAAGTTTTCTCCCATCATTTGATGTTGTTGAGGATGTATTTAACTTAACTAGATCCATCAAATTTAACCTAGACAATCTCCGAAGCCTTGAGAACTCGTGAGTGATTTACATGTGGCATTAAATAATTGGATCAATAATTCCATTGTCTTAAATTTTATAGGTTCACTCCCATAATTTTACATTTTTGAGGACATATTTGATGTGATCAAACCCATTAAATTTAACCTATATAATCCTATAAAGCTTGGGAACTCTCGAGCGCTTTACACATGGAATTTAGTTATTAGATGAATAAATTCATTTGTCTTAAATTTGAAAGTCTTTATCACATCATTTGACATCTGCAAGATGTATTTCATAGTACCAAACCCATCAAATTTAACCTAGACAATCCGCTAAGCCTTGGGAACTCACAAGGGATTTACATATGGGATTTAGTTATTGGATCAATAAATTCCATTGTCTGAAATTTAACAGGTCCACATGCATCATTTGATGTCTGTGAAGACGTATTTGACATGATCTAACCCATAAAATTTAACTTAGACAAAATTTTAAAGCCTAAACAAATGGAGTATTTTTTAAAAACCTTTGAATAAATTCATAGCTTTTTATGAAGACAAACCTAGTATATAAAGATCTTAGCCTAGGTCATGTTTTTTAAAACATAAAATTCTAAATGACAATTTCTAGGCCTAAGATTCATATAATCATAGAACTGATTAAAAGGTAAGCATCTTATAGGATCCAATTGTGATTTATTTTTCATTTCATTTAATCCAATGATTTGTCAAGCCTAAAGTAATTTAAAAATTCATATGGTTAATGGTCTGGCCCTAGCTAAGATCCTATGGTGATTGCTTACTCGTTGGATTTGATCTAATGGTGAAATGAAGTTGAAGTATTTTCAAAAGCCTCACGAGCTTGACACATGGCATAATTAGTGAGCTAAAAAATAAAGAGACCAATAAAATGCAAGAACCTGGATTCAGTTTTCCAAAGCATAATAATGAGGACTTTTGAAAGCTAATGGCTAGCCTCTAACTTACATTTATGAAATTTTCCAAAAATGGCATGGAAACATACCACATCATCTCTAAGTACGTATGGAAGATAAAAATGAAATATAACCTATGCTTGATAATTTAAAAGACATGAGAATGAGGTCCCATCAAATTTGAGAAATGAATGAAATCAAGAGTTGGATATTTTTACCATTAAAGTTAAAAATATTGAACCCTCTATAAAGAAGGACTTAAGTAAGTTCAATTTATCACATAGCAATAAAATTAAGTACAACTTAAATTTAGAGCAAGTGCCTTAGAGAGATCTTTATTTTCATCAACCATAATTCAGTGTTATCAATGTTGGTAGGCAAGCAATAGATGTAAATTGAAGCTGAGCTTTATCTAACTTTAGATGATGAAAGAAGGGTCTTTAGAGACATAAAGTTAGATTTTATAGCCTTGAATGTACATGTAATCGTAAATTAGTCCAAATTAATCTTATTTATAGAGGATTCTCAACCAATTTCCTAAGAGGAAAAGAGGAATGCTACAGTGCACCAAATATATAAAGGCGTAGTATTAATTCACCTGGTAGGTCTTCACCATGCGGATGTTAAACTAAAGGTAATGCATTGCATCGACCTTATTATTCTTATTTTAGTTGAGTACAGAATAGATGAAGAATGGATTATTCCTAAAGGAAGTATCAAGAAATTTGTATGTATAGCTCCCATGGCCTTTAAGGCTTACTAAAAGCTCTATTTACCTCATGTTGATCTCCCATCCTTGAGAGAATGGATAAATTCCCAAAACATGGATTCACTCCTCTCACCTTGGTTAATCCAAGGTTCCCATGTTTCTAGGACCCCTAATGGTAAGATTCCTATTGCCCATTTTAGGGAGGGCATTAGGGTAGCTATGACCTTATTGAATAGAGCCTATGGTGCATCTGCTACAATTTTTTTAAATAAGGTTTGGGTATATTATGTCCATTTCATGTTAGAGCAGAGCTTAAACCCTCCTAATGGATACTTAATAAGTTTTTTGTTTGCCAAATAATTTATAGCCATCAAGAGAAATACATCCAAGTAATTTTTAATGATGTCTTACCTATTGGATTCACTCCTAGCCTATATTAATTTCCCTCGCATTTGAATTTGGTCCCTTGATGGTCGGACTACCATTTCCCATCATTAATCTAAATTACATATATTCAAATGCAAGAATCACATGCAATTCATATGTGATGGTATCTTCATAGTCCATTTAGAGGCAATCACTAGTATCCCTATGCCTAGGATTCATTCTCTAATCAAAAGACAAGTGGAGACCATGGGAGATGTGTGGTTCTATCTAGATTACACTGTAATAAGAATAGAAGAAATAATGGTCCAACTATATAGATTGCCTATATATGTTCCCAGTAAGCTTGCAGAGTAAGAGATTATTTATTAAATCATCTATAGAAAGGATTACATATGTAATAAGAATAATAAGGCCTGGGTTCATCCATTTCCATTGGACATTGGTAGAATTGTAATCAAGGATTGTAAATAGATAGAGATCATGGTGGTGTACAATAACTTTTTTTAATTTCTAGATGGATGATCTTAATATGTTAGACCCTAATCATAGAGTGGCTAACCATACTTAGGATAAAAAGGTGCCAAAGATTAAGTACAAACATCAACCAAGTGTGAGAGATGGTATTTACACAAAGGTAAGGAACTTTGAAGAAGTATTGTCTAGGGTTTAAAACTACAACATCAAATTAGAACATAGGTTTGTTATGGATAATAAGCCCTCAAGAGAAATATGGCAACTACATACTTTACATTATCACTCATTTCTAGGACCATTTGGGACTACACATCAAGAGCCACATATTGGAGGACTATCTTTTGAGCCTCAATAGAGAGAATTGGGAAAATCACCCCAAGTTGGGCAACCTAAGGATGTAAAAGGAAAAGGTAAAGATGTGATTAAGGTGTCTAACATAGATCATAGACCTGGTGAAGGTCCCCAAATTTAGCCATCCTCACCAAAACCTTCTTCTGCAATAGAAGTTATTAGCATGATTTATTTCAAAACTAGAGAGATAGAGGAAAGTGCCCCTACTAACATCATATCAGCCTAGTTGTGATAAGGAAGAAGATCAATCTAAGGAATCAGGCAAAGAATTAGTTCCATTAGATATAGAATAGAGACAGGTAGATTTGGCCTTACTTCCTCTGGCTCCAAGAAAGATGCCTAGGTTAAATTTCACTCACCCTACTAGTGAAATTAACCTCTTCAATGATGATAATCTTATTTATGGACTAATTATTCCTATTTGGTTTGTTTATGGGAAGTTAAAAAAAATCCCATCTCTTTCTCCCTCACTGTCTTTGACTCAAGCTGACATGGATGTTTAAAATAATGTCAAGCCCTGGATTTAAGATATTATATATAGACAAGCATAGAGAAGCATCTAGATCCTTGAAAAAAATGAAATCCTAGGGATTAACACCTTAATACCCTCTTGGACATCAAATTAGAAATTACTAAAAAACCATAGGTAATGAATTCTAACCCTCAAGTTCTTTTCAATCTAGATACATTAACTCTTGAGATAGTAGTGACCAAGAAGGTTACTATTGATACTGACAAGTTCACCTTTCAAAAGGTGGAACCATTTGTGGGATTAACTCTTATTCTAGGGTAGGCAACAGGGGAACATCTTATATTTCAAGAAGATGTAGCTAGTATGGTACTAGCCTAGTCAACCATGACCTTGGCTAGAATTTAGGGAATGAAATAGATGATTCTCAAATTGGAGAAAGAAAAACAAGATTTCGAATCTAAGGTCATCCTTTCAATTCATGAGGACATATTTCAAGTGTTGAATAAATATTTGATGGATGAATTTGAGAATTTGAAAAGCATCAAACTTATATTGAGTGATTTAAACCATCAAACTAAGATGGCACAAGCCTTAATCACTCAATGGCTGAATTCTCAAGCTTAGATGGAGGAGCTTATCAAGGTACATAAGACAAAGCAGACATTCAACTTCAAGACTATCAAAATTAGACATCTGGACATCTTCACGGTAGTTTTGATAGATAAACAAGAGAATTTGATCACCTAGAGTAATGATGTCAGTGACTTCATCAAGAAAGAAATAGGCTTGGTAACCTAGATTGATAAAGTTCTGGGGAATATATTAGATAACCCTTCTCAAACCACTACTATAAGCCTAATTAGTGATGAATAATTCAAGAAAAAGGTTGGTGTTCACATCCAAGGAATCAAATACAATAAAGGTCATTCAACCAAGGACAACAAGAAGATCTTTGATATTATTATTTATATAGGGAATCAAATTGTAAAAGCATAATGTATTGAGGAACTTGTATCTCTAGACGATAATGAATTTGACAAGTTAGTACATGAAGAAGAGGATTGTTTAATGAAGCTCACAATTGATTTTAAACTAATCAAGGAGAAATTTACCAAGGTGAAATACTTCCTCAAATAGGGATAAATTAAGGGCCCACCAATGAAATTCCTAAAAGAATATTCTTTTTGTAAATTATATGCTAGTATGTTAGCATATACTCTTTCTTGTCAAGTTGACATGTGACCTTCAACATTGTATCATTATATCAATGATAGTTATCCTTATCTACATGTGGATATTTTTAAAGTTAACTTTTTAACAACCTATGTTTCCTATGAATATGCAGATGGTTACCATTTGTAAAGGAAAGAGTTTTTGAGCAATTGTATACTAGAAGCATTTAATATAACTAAGGAATTTTGAAAAGATTATCTATATAGTTTTGTTGAATGTCCATGATACCTCTCAATTATAGATAGTCATCTTGAATTTAAATGATTCTTCTTGTTTTAAGTTACATTCTTTGTCATAGGGTTGTTAATGTGTGCTAAATGCTAAATTGACTACAAATATCTCAAGTATACTTTATTTTATTTGCTCTGTATTTGGATGTACATAGGTTATTAAGATCATAATAGAAAATATTTAAAGTAAACTTTGTTCTTACTTATGATTCATATTTTTCCTTTCAATTTTGCCTAATTTATGATATAGTTTGATTTTATGTTATTTTATAACATAAATTGGCTCAAACGTTCTCAAAGTAATTATAATTTTGTCATAATATTTGTGATGAAAACTTGTAATCAAGTTTCTTTCTTACTTTACCATGCTTTTTTCTTATTTTTATCAAGATTAAATCTATCTTAGAGATCATTGTTAATACTCATTTAGTTTACCTTCTAAGTCATCAAAAACTATAAAATATCTAAAGATTTGAACCCTGGTTGATCCCAACCATTAAATCAAACAAATTTTGTGGATAGTTCTCATACTCTACTTTTATTTCACCATAGACATCATTGAATTGTCACAAACTACAACTCATGCTTTGGATTTTTCAAATCCTAAAATGAGTAGTGTTCATCAAAACTGAAGAGCACCTATGGTATATTTCAAAGTATCAGTAGTTCCGCAAAGAGTTTTTATGTAGTTGAAATCATAGAAACAATACCTACATTTGTTCCCTCTTTAATAAATGGTGGAGTGTCTTATATGTTCATAAACTAAATATAAAAAATATCATTGCCAATCACTTTAATATGCATGCACACACACACACATATATATATACAACACATATGTATAATGAAAAATAAAATTAATTAATCATTATAATTTACTTTCATATAAGTATAAATTGCAGGCACACTTTGAGCAACATAAATGCTCATTTGGAATGAAAAAACTTGATACGACATAAATGTAACATCCCCAATGGGATATAACTTGAAAAACATTTTTTTTTTCAAAATAAACACATATGCAAGAGTAGACTAAATTTTGAGAGTCTAATAGAGATAATAAAATTAATCTTGTATAATCATGATAACAATTTATAATACAATACAAATCTCTAAATCATGAGAGAATGAAAACTCAATAAAGAAAGTAATTATAACATTTTAAATATAACTTATCCAAATACACAATGACCACTATTAATGTGCATCAATGTATAATTACAAATCTTAATTAATAGCTATAATATATAAATAAGATACTTGGCTATCTCAGATCAAAGTTTTCGAACTTCAAGTATCTATGGTCAAGTGTTGTTACAATAAGTAGTACTACTGTGGGGAAGAAGAGCATCATCTGAATTCTTTTCCACACTAACTGTGGACCAATAATCCCCAACACTATCCCATTAGGGAATGGCATTGTATTCATGGATGGAAAGATAGTCACAACATGAGAATCAAAAGAACGTAGCAAGTACGCATGTGTTATATGATTTTTAACTAGGTAAACATGTAGTGTATAATAGAAATTTTGATCTATTGCAAGATATTACAAATACATGTAAATCATACTCTTGAAATGATAACATCTCACTAAACATACTTTGGCCAAAGGTTTACAAATATTAATATAAATGATCTAGATATCTATCAATTTTATACACACCACTTGATTGGATTTCCTTCATATTACAATTAAAATTATAGTAAGCTACTGAATTCTATCTCACTCATTACTTTGCATTAACAATGCAGATTGGTCAAATACAATTCAACCATAAGATTTAATAACATACATCCTACTATCAAATGCATCACATGGTATGCTATATATAGGAATAATAACAACATATATTAAGTTTGTCTAATATAAGCATGTTTTTTTCATTATATTCTATCCCATACTAGAAATAATTATTACAAATATACCATCTGAGTAAACATGCAATTTAACTATAAAATTTTCAGCAATATAATTCGTTTCCAGTTATCTACACCCTATGGTAAACCATATTGCCATAGCCTAGTGTTTTAACCTTAACTACCAAGCATTAACTCATAAATTTGTTTAAAATACATGAAATCATACATCACATATAATAACTAGAAAACTCATAACCTTGTTTATCCCCAAAACACAAAAGGTCCAATTTATTAGTCAGTTTATTTTTGGGGTTTTTATAAGCAATCATTTAGTAGAGTATTTTATTAAATTCTTTCATTTTTTTGGTTAATATTTCTCCTAAGATTCTCACCCTACTATCTCTTGTCATGCACTTTTAGGTATTAGTATTCCTATAAATCTTAAGATGGTTAGTTTTCCTGGAAACATAAGGTGACAATGTTGATTGACTTAGGGAGTACACACAACTTTATCAATAGTAACATGGCTACTTTTTTGAACTATTTCATTTACCCAACTCAAAAAATTTAGGTCATGATTACATATAGTGGCACAATCAACTATTTTGGAAAATTCCATAATACTAAGCTTGTTATGAGAGACTAAATGATATATTCTATTATGTTTTTTATTACCATGGTTGGGGCTTACATTTTTATGAAATTATAATGGCTTAAAAATTTGGGCATCTTAGAGATGGATTTACAGAAACTATTCATGCACTTGCATTTGAAAGACAGTACATTTAAAATATGAAGATTACATAGAAAATATACATAATTTGTTAGTATGTATCAAATTATGAAGATTATTAAATATGGGTTGAAGCATTTATAATATGTTTTTTTCATACAAATTCAACCAACCAATATGTCTACACATAGTGATTTGAAAATGATTCGTGATGACTACCTAGTTATTTTTGGTGCCATGCCAAAAAGAATACCACCAAGAAAAAAAAATGATCAGGTCATAAGACTACTTCCAGGTAGTACACCACAAAACATTAGACCATACAAGTACACATATGCAAAAAATAGTGAAATTGAAAATATGGTATAAGAGATGTTGGAGGCATGTATTATTAGAGATAGCCATAGTGAATATATATCCCTGATGGGCATGGTACATAATAATAATGACAGTTGAAGGATGTGACTAAACTATAAATAAATCAATAATTACACCATCAAAGATAAGTTCCCTAATCTCATACAAATTAGTTGATAGAT